>PVJD01000138.1:485196-634692 GCA_004026545.1 Mormoops blainvillei
CATGGACAAAGTCAAGGGGGGGTGGGGCCGAGAGTGGGGGGAGGGGCGAGTGGTGAGTGGTAGGGGGAAAATGGACAAAACTGTACTTGAACAGCAATAAAAATTTTTTTTTTAAACTGCAGTGAAAGTTCATGGCGCTTTTGGAATAATAAGGATATCAATGTTAGCAATTTCCATATAATAAAGTATTCCTTAAATTTATATATCTAAGTATAATTTCTCAAGCTTTATCTCAACTTCCACATACTAATTTTAATATACAGTGGTCAAATTTGGAAAAGTTAAGTGTTCACAATACTTGCAGGATTTCTGATTCTACAGTCTTGGGTTATATCACTAAATGCTTATAATTTTTTCACTTTAAAGATACACACACACACACACACACACACACACACACACGTATATATACACATATACTGTTATTGCATACCTGAGGACGCTTTATCCACTTTATTATATTAACTAGGCTTCCCTAACATGAGTTCAGTTTCTGTATGCCATCCATGACTTGCTCAGAATTTTCCAGATGCACAATAATAAGATAGCATCTGCTTCTCCAGAATCCTGTCTAACAAGGCTACCTGTTCTTCTTGGCCATGGCTTTGCTACATGGCGCCAATGAGTTCCCATAAGGCATACAGCTTGGGCACAGGCTTAGAGCCCACTGTGCGGCCTTGGGCAGAATACTCCTTTAAGCTTTATATTTATCCTCTTTAAAATAAAAATAATAGTCCTTGTTTTGAAGAGTTACAGTAAGTGTACAGAAAGAAAGATAATTTTTAAATTCAAAACTGAGAATAAAAAAGGGAGAGTATAATTTCTGTCCATATGACTTTATCTACACCTATAGATTCAAGAATATGAAAAACTCAAAAGAGGTAATTTGCAGAGAGGGAAACAAACAGAAAGCTGAACTTCCCTGCACAAAGAAAATAAATGGAAGTTTTCAGGTTAAAAAAAGAGCACATAAGAAAGGAGGTGGATGTGGGACCAAGAACAGAGTGTTTAGGTGATGAGATGGGTGGTCATGGAGATCTGTGGAAAAACACCAGGATTGGGCATTTCCAGTGATGAACGCTTCTAAAACACTGTGAAGTGATGCGAGGTAATGTTATTGCACCCAGACTTAATAGATGTTCTTGCAAATGAAAATTTCTACTATGAATGTTGTGTGTGGAAATAGAACATGTGGGGCAATTGGGAACCACATCTGGCCATGCGGGAACAAAAAGAGCACAGTTAATTGGTGCAATGAGAACAGAACCTTGAGGGCGGCGGAAGCTAGAGAAAGAACTGACCTTGAGAAAGATCACCAGCTGAACTTGGGGAGATCAAACACTCGAAGGAACATGGGAGAGAGTTTAAACTAATTGTTCGCAAATCTCAAAGTACAGAGTGTCCTTAGCTGATATTACTTAAGCTTAAAACACTTAGAATGGAGACTGTTTCAACACAGAATAAATCAAAACTGGGGATAGGCCCAGGAATTTAAGGAACTACTTTCCTAGATTGCTGACCATAATTCAGTAAAAATTAGGGAACTTGATTAGTTAAAGAAATTTACTCATTTGGACTTGATCTATTCTTAACCATTAGATGGATGTGTGAACGCAGTGGGGGAATCCTTTTACAATGTATATGTCAAATCACCACAGTGTGCATGTTAAATATCTTAAATTTTGTCAATTGTACCCCGCTACGATAATAATAAAAGAAAATATAAGTTAATTATAATTATACCAACTTAATATCAGCTATATATTCCGTATTATGTCTCTATCTCTACACACATATAACCATTAAGCCTCAAATTAAATGCACTGAAATCCTGTCATTAAAGCATTCTTATCATGAAATTTATAACAATCTCCCACATGTGGGCACTCTCTCTTCCCTCTCCTGGGACAGCTCCTACTCTGAATTCCTCTGCTCAAATCTTGTGCTAATGTGAGGCCTCTCCTGACTGCACCATTTAAATAACACCAACACTCACTCACCTGGCACATTACCTCCTGTATTCCTGCTTTATTAATTAATTTATTAATGTTCCTCCAAAACAGTTATCATTACCTAGTATACTACATGTTTTACACATTTGCTATTTTTCTCTCCATCGCCTAAGTTTCATGAAATCAGGGGTTTTATTCTTTACTCTTTTCTTCAAGATCATTTCTCTAACACTTAGAAGTGCCTCTCCCCTAGTAAACATCCAGTGACTATTTGTTGCGGAACATTTGGAAATGCCATGTCTCTGTTCTATCTGTCCTGTTTTTGAGTTAACATCATAGGTTCAGAACGGCTTGCTAAACTGGTACTATGTCCTCTACCTATTTGTACTACATCATTATATTTTTCAAATAAGACTTTGTTACACAAAACAAGACATTCTCATTATTTCCATCCACACTTATTTTAAATTCCCATTTTAAAGGCAAAATATTTGGGAGATGTCACTTTTTAAAATTATGCTTTATAACATGGTGACAAGTTATTTTTTAACTGGAAAAATAGTTGTAGTTGCTTCAGTTTATCTGTTTTATTTTAAACATAAATAATTTCTATGGCTGGGAAGCACATGAGGGGTTGACAATGTCACTGAGGCCTTTTCTGTAAGAGGCCAATTTGTTTTCTTTTCTCTCCATGGAACGCTCAGTGACTGCCCTTGAGGGCCTCTAAGCTCTCTTTGTCGCCAGATCTTCTTCTTGGCAAGCTGCTCTGCTCTATGATGAATGCTCAAAACCTCCTCCTTCTTCTATTACCAAGATTTCTGGGATGCTACAGAAGCTTAAAGTTCAGGAACTCTCCCTTGCACAGGTCCCTTCCAAGGCCCTGCACATAATTTTGTATTTGTGTTTTTGTAGTTTTTTCTGCCCATGCCCCCACTCCCATACACATAACAAAATGTGTAAGCTCAGGCCCATGTCTTAGTTTTGGCTGCTATAACAAAGAGACACTAGACTGCATGACCTAAACAATAGACACTTATTTCTCATAGTTCTGGAGACCGGGAAGTCCAAGGTCAAGGTGCTGGCTGATTCAGTTCCTGGAGAGGGTTCTCCAGGTTAAGTCTTCACAAGGTGGAGAGAGAGAGAGAGAGAGGGAGGGAGGGAGGGAGAGGGAGTGGGAGAGGGAGAGGGATAGAGAAAGAAAACACTCTGTGGAGTTTCTTTTATAGGGGCACGGATCCCACTGATGAGGGCTCCACCACCAAAACCTAATCACCTCTCAAAGGCCCCACCTCTTAATACCAACACATTGGGAGTTAGAGTTTCCATATGAATATTGGGAGGGCACAAACTTTCAAACCATCACAAAACCAGGTCTCTCTTGCCATTGTCCCATAGAACTTTGTAGAACCTAAAGAACTTACCACATGTTATCACAGATACTTATCTCTATGTGGATTTCATTTCATGTCATATCATCTTTTCATCCTGAGTGTGTGTCATATAGCTGGGTGCAGAGTGGGCACTAATAGGCTCCTGTGGAAGTAATTTTTCGAGAAATGGCACACAGTACCACAACACCATCCCATCATTTTCTCACCCTGTAACACAGGGGCTCTCATTTCCTTTCTGCCACCCACTAAAAAGTTTCCTTGAGTTAACAACCAGCGTAGGAGGGAGCAGTTACATTTTCATTTCACTCTTTTCAAGTCTGAGTTAAACTGTTTACATACTGAGAGGGGGCCAAGTGTTATGGAAAGAAGGCTGAAATTTTTAGCTTTAGATCTGCAGCAGCCTCCTATATTTGTATGACTCTGGAGAAATCATTTTTCATCTGTAAGTTTCAGCTTCCTTATTTAGAAAAGACAAACAAACAAGCAAAAAACTCAAAGGGGGCAAGAAGCCTGGGGGAGAGCCATGTTTGACCTGATAGAATCACAAGCTATTAAGTAATCAGATGAAATTTTATATATGAAAGTCCTGATACTACATAAATCTGAAGTGTTAATATTATGTCGAAGAGCAGGGGATAACTTTTATTTGTTTAACTTTATTTATATATAAACATCGGTTAACATTACTCTTTAGTTAAATGATTATGATCTCCCTAAATCACAAATTTAAACTCCAGGATCATAAAGTGATTCAAAGATCAAAAGAAAAAATACATAAATGCACTCATAATTAAAATGTCATAATAATAAAGTTCACTTGCTACTTTTGATTTCTTGGGGTTTTAGAAACAAACAACTTGCTCAGCATATTTTGGCAGAGCTCCTTTTTAAAAAACAAGATGGTTAACTACGAAATTATGAGGACAGCAAATGGAGAAAAACAACTGTAATGTTGCTAAAAAAAGATATGAACACAAATTCTATGTTGGAAATCAAACTAGTATATTTTAAATTGGAGGTTGTGTGGGTTATTTATTTTTTATTTTTTTGCTTTCTTCTTATATTGGATAAATTTTCCAAGAGTCTTATTATACTTAAAAAGGGAGTTCCATTTTTTGGTTCTTTCCCCAACAAGTATGAACATTAAAAAAAAAACTGTGATGTCTATTGACAGAGAAATAAATATGTTCCTCTATTTTAGTCTTATTTAAATACATGTGGTACATAAAGGTGTGATTAGTACTAAAAATACACATTCCATGTTAAGAAATTGTATCTTTAGGATATAACATGTAAGAACGTAGTAAGAAACTTTTAGTTCCACAGTGTGTGTGAAATAATATTCCAGGGCTCTATACTTTTAACTGAGGGTGTTAGTGTGGGCTTTGCCCACCAACCAGGGAGAAACATAAAGGGAGCCAACCTGTGGGAGGAAGACATAACTTCCTAACAATTCAGATCTACAGAGTTTACCTCAAGAATATTCTAGGGCTCTACCAGTTTTGGGGGGAATCAAATTGCTAAGTCCACCACTAATGCCACCACACACTTGCATATTTCTAGAGTCAGTTTATTTAAAAATACATATTCTTCTAGCCCTGACTGGTGTGGCTCAGGGGGCTGGGCGTAACCCTGCAAACCTAAAGTTCACCAATTCAATTTTGGTGAGGGCACAAGCCTGGGCTACAGGAAAGGTCCCAGGTTGGGGGCATGTGAGAGGCAACACCTGCTACATAGTGGTTCAATAAATGGTAGGGACTCTTTGTCTATAACAAAGTCTTGATGGTCCAGCTTGTCTTCATCAACCATTCTCTCTGGCCATGGCTAACTAAAACACTTCACTAAATCTAATAAAACGTATTTTATTTATTGTCCCAAATAATGATGGAAACAAATTGGAACAAAGAGAATATTTTTTTAAAAAACCACTGGCTTACAGAACATAGAATAGCTATGCTAAGATAATTTAAAAGTCACCTAAGTCTTCCTGGCTGACACTAGACAAGCACTTTCAATCACTGACTTGACCTGTTTAAAGCTTAGAGATAATGAGGCCATCAAGCTGAAATGTCTGCAGGAGCTGTAGTGATTGCTTTATGTATATGAACACATCGATTTTACACTCTGGTTTCAGGGTTGAGTGTCTTTCTCCATTCAGCTTCCTCAACAACATTGGAGATAAAAGATTTCCATTTCTGCCCCCTAGTTTTCTTCCGCAAGTTTCAAATCACACTTTAGCCAACTTGTAGGCAACTTTACTCTCACTGTTCCACACGGTCTCTCTTACTCCCTGATATGTCACTTCTGTTACACTTTTTGCTGTCCTGTTTGTCTTGCTTGAAACATATTTTTAGCCTGTGTTTCTCAAATTATCAGACTGCAAATAAATTGTTTATATGAAAAGAAAAGGATTCCATGGTGAAGTAAGTCTGGAGAAACAAACTTAATCAAAGTTAAAATGCAGTCTCTCAAGGTTTACAATGAACAATGTTTACAATGTTTATATACAAGGTGGGGATAAAGTGTGAAGCATTTCCCAGAATCATTTCATTGTGGAACACATTTTTTTTCTCAATGGAGAATACTTTGAGAAATGATGCTCTGGATGGAAATCATGTAATATTAATTCTACCCTCGGGCAATGTAAAGCCCTGCAGTCCATGTTCACAGTTAGCATCTGGGCTTCATTGGCTGGATCCTTGTTGCCATGTCATTGGTGTGAGAGGATCAGGGAGATGGGGTGGTGGAGTAGGGGATTGAGCACAATATTTCAGGGATCCTGAATGGATCCCATTACCTCCTCATTTTATAAGACTAACACTCAGTATTTCTTTCTTCTAAGACTTCTTTCTTTTCTAAGAGTTTCTGCTAAATTCCTCAGACCCCAAAGTCCTTAAAATTTTATCATCTTGTGCTGATAATAGACGATCTATGGACTTTGAATACCATGCGCTGAAGCTTTTACTGGCCTTCCTTCCCAGATTTTCTATTTGGTCCTGGCTAAAAGAACAGTGTTATATAATTTCAATCTTTTTAATCAGACAACTAAATCATTTAAAATGTGATGATAAAAATAACATGAAGACCTTATGAGTAAAGTTACTCTCTTTTAAAATCTCACCTTCTGGGGTTTGAAAGACGAAATGAAATACTGTGTATTAAGTGTGAAACGTGATGCCTGCTACGTAGTGGTTCAATAAATAATAGGGACTCTGTCTATAACAAAGTCTTGATGGTCCAACTTGTCTTCATCAACTATTCTCTCTGGCCATGGCTAACTAAAACACTTCACTAAATCTAATAAAACATATTTTATTTATTGTCCCAAATAATAAGAATTTGTCACTTCTTCAAGTAAAAAGGAAATGACAAAAACCCTGTTTGAACCTAGGCAATTGGAACACCTATTCTTCAACTTCATTAACTGTGTTTGAATCGTGAGGTTAAGGGGTTACTACATTTACCTTCATTGTTCTTTGTGAGCCAGGAACAGTTTGGCAATTTAGAAAGTTTATGCATTTTTCTGTTTTTCTATTTTGAGTAGATTGTGTTCAACTCAATGTATATGTAGTGCCAACTGAGTAGGTCATTGTTTTGACTATCGAAGTTTGTAATATTTTTGGAGGCAAAGGATGAGATAAGTATAAAAATGATTATAATATAGAGTTAGTTAAGAAAGAGATGGCAAAAAAGTTATGGTAAATGGGAACAGAGAGATATGACATGGTGTTGGTGGAGATGAAGAAAGAGTTCTGAATTGAAGCAGCAAGTATGATCGTCTCAAAGGCTGAATGGGGTTTTAACAAACCCCCAGTAAGGAAGTAAGGAATTAAGATATTCCAGGTGTGGGAAACAAACATAAAGGAGCTTGAGCAAACATTAAAGATGGGAAAGAGACCAGCCTATTTGGTCAAGAACGTCAAGAATGGTTAAGATTGCAAAGGAGAGCAAAATAGAAAATAAAGAAAAAAAGTGTTTGGTTTGAACCTTCAGGTATGTCTTTAGAAAACACCATTAGTCCTAGAGTTTGGAGATCATAGAGTCAATAAACATCAAGGGGAGAGTTTAAAGAGGGAAGTGCAGATAATAATTGGAAGTACTTTTGATATGCTAAGAAGGATGAAAGCTGAGAAAAGTGTTTTGTGATTTCAGTGATTGGGAAACCATTAGAGATGTGTGAAAGTATAATTTCTGTAGAAAAATACAAAGTGGTGGAAACCATGTCACAAGGGATTAGTGAGTATAAAGTGAATATGTGCTAGAAATTTATGTAAATGATCGTTCAACATTTTGGTGCTAAAAAAGGAAAGCAGATCATTTCTTGAAAAGATAGGTCTGAGTGAGAGAATGATGGAAGGAGAAAAAAGAGGAGAAAGATGGAGGTTGAAGAGTAGAAGAAGAAGAAGAGGAGAATGAGAAAGAATTGGAGAAAAAGGAGAAGGAACTAGAGGAGGAGGGGAAGGAGGAAGAAAAGGGGGAGGAGAAAGAACATTATCAAATGAATATGACTATTTGACTAATGTATTGCTAGTTATTTGACAGGTGTGTTGGAATATTTTAAAAATTAATTTAGGTACCTCAAAAATTAAGCCAATAAAATAGCAATGTAGTTTTAAAAGAATTCAAATATAATAATATTTTCTGATATTCATTTTACCATGCACATTATAATAATAATTTATTGGATCTTCATGTAACAAAAAATTGTTACATAATTATTTTGCAATGATGCAGGAAAGGGAAATGATTCCATAATACAAAGTCAATGTATCATGTTACATAAAAAGGGAGTTAAGGAGCAGTAACAGCAGAAAAGAAAGTTATGGTGGTTTCCTCTGGAAAGCAAGATTGTGGGGATGCTATTTGTTTGTTTGTTTTAGTTTTTTAATTACAATTGACATTCAATATTATATTAGTTTCAGGTGTACTACATAGTTTTTTTAGTTTGTTTTAATAGAAACCTTTCAATAATGTTTGCATTTTCAGTCAAATGCTTATATCTGATAAAATTAAAATTTTGATAAAGGTTTACTTTTAAAATTCTATAAAACTTCAATATATAGTCATGGTAGCTAACTGTTAATTACATGGAACAGACAACACAGACAATTAGCTATGTAGCACTCAAAGGACATGCAAAAAAATTTTTTTTTTGACAATGAACAATGAGACTTCCCCTGCAGTGAGATCAGAGGGCGCTGATGGAGCAAGCAGGTGGTGATGGGCCTTGAATATAGTGGTGAGTTGCTGGTCAATAAGGAGCTCATGTGGATTTTAAATGAAGAAGGGAGAAAATTAAATTTATTTTTCTTGAGAGATAGCTGACTTCAAACTGGAGAAGGGAAAGGATTTTGGAATGCAAAATAATAAATAGCTGTTGCAATAGTTTTAAGACACGATGAGGGTCACAGACGCAGTGGAAATAGAGAAAGATACAATTCAAGAAATACTTCTGAGATAAAATCAGTAACACTTTATGAAAAATTGGATGTGAGAATGAGGGGCATATTCCATAGTAATTCCAAGCTTTCTAACAAGGGTAACTGAGAGGCTGGTGACCCATATAACTGAGACTAGGAAACATGGACATTCATTCTGCTGCTGCAGATACCTGAAAGAATCAACAGAATATGTGTTTCTTAGAAGCAGGTGGCACACCCCGAGGACTGGCACAGGTATATAGTTTACACAATCAGAAAGTCAGATGTACTAAAAAGTATTTTTCTTTACTTCTCCATTACTGCAGTCACCTTTGTTCATATGACTTCAATTCCAGTTGTTATAGAAAATGGAACCTTGTTATTTTAATGTAACTCAGTTGGAATCAATTAGCTCTCATTCACCAGTTAGATCTTAGAAACTACTTGGATTCTTCAGGGATTTCTCCCACTTCCTCTCCTTCCGTTATTTCCAGGAAAAGGGAGTGATCTAGATTCTTGGTTCAGGATACCTAGTGAAGACGTAAAGAGGGAGGTGGGGTAGCTTGTGAATTATCCTGGCATTGAGGGAAGTATGTCCATTCTGTGGTCCTCAAATGTCCTTGCTGGCTTCAGCTTGTAACTCCATCTTGCTCAGGGGCCTCTACCCACTAGTGCATCTGCTGCCAATGTCTATGGTCTGGCCACAACCTCCACTTCTTAGAGCTACATGTTTGCATCCTCCTCTCCCCCAGTGAATGGTTACTTCTTCTCCTCTGGCCCTCAAAGCTATTTTCACACCTTGCTCAAAGGGTTTTAGAATTTCCAAGTGTTTTCCCTTCAACTACTGGCATAGGCTGAATTTGTAAGCCTAGACTCCAGACATTTCCCACAGACTTAGCAACTCTGGCACTCATGGACCCAGGTGAACTCTGGGCTTCTCCCTAGAAATCAATATACATATGAGGAAAAAACAACACTTCTTTCTTAAACTGTTGGAATTGTTCTTTATTTTTCTATGTTTGGGACACAACTTATTCCTTAAGGATTTCTGAGTTCTCATTTTTTTTTAGCTATGAAGTTGTCTATAGATATCTTCCATGATTACTAAAAAACTAAGTTATTTTTTCAGTGCAAATATAGTAATTGTTAATTATTGTATTTAGGTCTCACAGATACATACTTGTTTTTCTTTACTAACCACTTAAACTGATATGCCTCTTGTTCAATTGGTAGTATTATAGTATCTACCTGTCTATAACTATTGCTATTTCAAATAAACCACTTTCAATTACATCCCTGAGTGGGGAATGAAGAAGGTCACAGTATATGTGAATCTGATAAGTGGAAGTCATGACATTACTATGGATATAAACAGAAATTCGCTAACAATCAAGACTAATGATTAAGATTTAAAGGAGAGATGTTTACTGAAGGTCAGCAAGAACAAATGATGGCCCACATACCCTATACCCCTCTCATACCTGTTTCAGGACATGCTATAATTCTCCTATAACCTATGGTGGAAGGGAAGAGAAGAGGTTTGGGGGAAGAACTCATAGTTGATTTCACGATTACACAAAACAATTAAAAATTGATAAGAAAGATGATTTTCACTCATTCAAAGAGAGGAAATGGTATGCATGTTCTAGCCATAAGAAAATATAAATAGGAATTAATAGCAAAATGAGATAAAACAGACAAGACACCACCCTCCTTTACTTACCTACAAAGTAAAAAGAAAGTGTCCTCTTAATAATACATGAAAGTGGAAATAAACTAAATGAGAAATGTATAGAATTTGACAATAATGAAAACTCCTCATACCAAAACCTACCAAATACAGCAAAATCAGAGAAAATTAATGGACTTAATCATTCAAATAAATAAAAGAAGCATAAAAATAAATAAAAATCAACTAAAGGGTTAAGAAAAAAATAACAAAATGAGCCAAAATAAGAGAAGAAAAAAGTAAAAATAAAATAGAATGAATGAACTTAAGAAGCAACAAAATGATAATTCTAACAGTAGTTTTTGAAAGTGCCAAAATATTTAAAAGATAATCTAAAAGAATATAGATATACAATGTACACATGGTGAATGAGTAATCACATATACTTGGGAATTAAAAGTATGAGACATTGTCTTGCTCAAGTTTATGCAATTATATATTAATGTATAATTTAACATTTTCTACCACAACTGCCCAGGAAGAACTAGAAAATTGAAGATACCAACAATTGCAGAAAAAGAGTATATAAAGATCTACCCCTCACATACAATGAACAGGTCTAAATGCAAAATACATACTTTCTACCAAAACTTTAAAAGGAGGCATCTTTATTATTATTTATAATATTTCAGAATATTACAAAAAAAAGAGTTTTCATTTTTTATAACTCTAGTACAATATTGGTATTAAAAACTATTAAAATGCAGCAGAATTAATTTTATTTGAAAAAGTCTAGCAAGTTTTACATGAGTACAGTGTTTAAAAGAATTACCAAAAAACTGAATAAAAACTGCAAAAAATTTTAAGTAGATATTCCAGACAGAGAGTTAATATATTAAATAATTAAAAAGGATAGTTTGGAAACAAAAGTTTAGAAACAAAAATCCAATCACTAAATAGAAAAATAGGTCATAATTTGAAATTATTTTAAATTAATGTTAAAAACAGCCATAATATGAGAAGTAAAAATTAATATATAATGGGATATCATTTTTCTCTAATCAAATATGCAAAATTGAAAATTATTGTTAAAAATAAATTTTGGCCAAGGTGTGAGGATGTGGACTTGAGATAAATTAAGCAATATCCATTAAAATTTCAAATGTATTTCTTGTTTGGCTTAATTTTACATATATATTCAATCATGGATAAATACCCAGCACGATTTCAACATTTATTTTAGTATTTAATAGTCACAAAAGTTGGAAACAACAAATATCCATCAGTAGGTTAGATAGATAGGTATATATATATAGAAGGCACTCAGTCATGTACTATGAAAATTAGAGACATTTATTGAAGAAGATACAAGATACAAGAAACATTGTACATAAGATAATGATGTCTCAGTCCCCTTCAAAGTAGGCAACTTGGGACCTCACACAGTTCTCCCAGTCGCCATCAGTTGCCCTGTTGTAGTTTCCTGAATCTCACTGATGATCTGAAATCTCTACCCTTTAAAGGTGATTTTAGTTTTGGGAAAAGCCAGAAGTCACAGGGCGCCAAATCTGGGCTGTAGATGGGCTGAGTCACCTGGGTCATTTGATGTTTCCAAAAAAAGCTCTGCACAAAACATGATGCATGAGTGGGTGCATTGCCATGATGAAGTTCCCAATCACCAGTTGCCCATAGCCGCAGCCTTCTGAATCATCCAAATAGTTTCTGTGGAGGAATGTTCAAGCTTAATGCAAAATCTGATGCAGATTTGTTGCTCTACTCACTCAGTCATTTTGAATACAATGACCACACAGTACACATGTTCATTGAATGGCTTCTACTGCCCCCACTGACTAGTACAGTGAAGTCATCATTGCCCACGCATGTGCATTCCAGTCAACTCGCCTTGGCTGCCAGGTTACATTGATGTCCTAGAAACTGTTCTCATATTAACAATGGATGGGCTTTTCCCAGACAGGCCTCCTATATCCATATAAATGTTTAAATTTTATATTCATTAAAAGCAGTGAGTCAGTTCTGTGTTTATTGATAGAGGCTGATTTCCAAAATATATTAATGATTAAAAGCAAGAGGGAGCATGGTAAACACATGTTGTCATTTGTACCAAAAACACTCATCCATATATGTTTTATTTGCATTGAATATCTGTAGGATGGCACACAAGAAAGTGCCAAAACAGTTGCCTCTGAGGAATTTCTTTGCATTGATTGCATTTTATTTTTAATATGTGCATGGATTATCTATTGGAAGAAAAATAGAGAGAAAGAGAGGAGGAGGAAGGGAGGGAGGAAAGAAAAGAAAGAAAGAAAAAGAAAGAAAGAAGGAAGGAAGGAAGGAAAAAAAGGGAAAAAAGGAAGAAAACAAGTAGCTATTGTAGGGAAGTAATGAGTTAAGTTTTAGACCAGTTAAATATGTGCTATGTGCAGGACTCCAGGTTTAAATTTTCAGTTAGTAGATGGAATTGCAGTTTAGAGTATGAGAAAGGAGAAACTAGAGTTAAAAAATTAGTGATCTGTCAGTGTGAAGTAGAATTTTGAGGAATGGATGGATCATCTTGAGACAGAGAACAGAAGTCCTAAGATAGGAAATGTGGAGAACAATACTTGAAAATCAGGCAGAAGAAGAGAGGCAACAAATGTCACAGATGAGTGACCAGAGGAAGGGAAACAACAGAGCAAGAGCAGAGGAAATTTCAAGAAGAAAACACAGACCTTCTCACATGTTTTAATGCCACTGAAATAACCATATGGTGTACTGCATGAACAGTGAATGTAACCCAGAACAGACATTCTTTTGTTCTTATGTTAAACACCACCACAGTCTATCTGTCCCTATTGGCAGATATAAAACACTACATTTCAAATTGGTAAAGTAGACTGAATCCCTATTTATGATAATTACTAGTTTTGCTTGGTAAAGAAATAACAGAGTCCTATAAAAATCTAGCATTTAATCTCCTGAATTAAAGGGGGGTATAAATATTGGACATATTGTAGGAAATCAGTAAGTAGCTGCTGTTGAATAAACAGTGTCCTTTGTCAAGTTCAACATACAAAATGTTAATAGTTTAATAATTAGAATATATTCTGCAACCATAAATTAAATCAAGCAGCTATTAAATTGAGGAGTAATCAGCTACGAGAGAAAGAGTTCCAGTTATATCTTTTCTTCTCCCTAATTGTAAACAGTGACTTTAAGATTCATGCTAATTTTTCAGCTGTGGTCCAAGGAAGGGCTCTAGAAGGAGAAAGGGACAATGGAAGAGGGAAGGGGGAAGAGGGCTGCTCAAACATCATGACCATTTTTATACACACTATGACACTCACATGTGTAATTCACAAAGAAAGAACAAGACATAAAACTGAGCATTTTCAAATAACTATTAAAATTGGCTTAAAAGACCTTTATTCATTTTTGTGGGGTGGGGATAACCATTGCTTTTCCCTCTCTCTCTCTCTTTTTTTTACTGCTCTTCTTTATTTTATTTTATTTTTATTTTTTCTTTTAATTTAATTTATTGGGGAGATACTTGTTAACAAAATTGTTCAAGTTTCAGGTGCACAATTCTATAACATATTATCAGTACACTGTATTGTGTATTCACCACCCAAAGTCAAGTCTCTGTCCATCGCTATTTATCCCCACTTTATCCTCCTCCATCATTCTGCACTCCCCCTCCTTCCAGCAATCACCACATGGTTCTCGGTGTCCATAATTATTTTTTTTCTTTTTTACTCAATCCCTCCACCCCCAAAACAGACATATAGACCAATGGAACAGAATAGAAAGTCCAGAAATAGGCCCACCCATTTATAGTCAATTAATATTTAACAAAGGAAGATAAAATACACAGTGGTGTTGGGAATATTGAATAGATACATGTAAAAATGAAACTAGACACTTTCTTACACCATGCATAAGAATATACTCAAAATGGATCAAAGCCTTAAATGTTAGACTCAAAACTATAAAAATCCTAGAAGAAAACATAAGCAGTAAAATCTTAGACATTCGTCATAACAATTTATATATATATATATAAATTCATATATTATTTATATATATCTATATATAGATATATATCTATATATTTATATATATATAAATTTATATATGAATTTATATATATATATATCTCCTTGGACAAGGGAAACAAAATAAAAAATAAATAAATGGTACTATATTAAACTAAAAAGTTTTTGCACAGCAATGGAAACCATCAACCAAATGAAAAGACAACTGTCTGAATGGGAGAATATATTCACTGACACACCTGATAAGGGGTTAATATCCAAAATTTCTGAAGAACTTAAAAAACTCAATATCAAAAACCTCCAAACAATCCAATTAAAAAATGGGCAAATGGTATGACTAGACACTTCTCCAAAGAGGTCATACAAGATGGCCAAATATGTTCAACATCACTAATCATCAAAGAAATGAAAATTAAAACCACCATGAGATATCACCTCACACCTGTCCAAATGGCTATCAACAAATCAACAAACCAGTGCTTGTGAGGATGTGCAGAAAAGGAAACCCTTGTGTACTATTGGTGGGAATGCAGGTTGGTGCACTATGAGAAGCACTATGGGAAGCACTATGAAGTTATCTCAAAAAATTAAATATGGAACTACATTATGACCCAACAATTCCACTTCTGAGAATTTATCTGTAGAAACTCAAACCACTAATTCAAAAGGATATATGCACCCCTATGTTTACTGCAGCTTTATTTACAATTCCTAAGGTTTGGAAGCAGCACAAGTGTCTATTGGTAGATGAGTGGGTAAAGAGCATTTACATAATAAGTAACATTATAAAATAAAGGAAGTACTTTGGAAGACATTTGGACTGTTTCTTACATGGCTAAACATATCATATCATACAATTTAGTAATCACACTCCTAGGTATTTGAATTGAAAACTAATGTCCACACAAAAACCTGTGCATTAATGTTGGTAAGAGTTTACTCATAATTGGCAAAGCTTGGAAGCAACCAAGAGATCTTTCACTAGGCAATCAAGACAATCTTACTAAAAACCTGATGGGCGCCATCCCCTTGAAAAGTAACCATTATATAATGATTTAATCAAAATGTTTTGAATATTACAATCTGACCTCACTGTTGCATCTCTAAATGTGAAAAAACACATTTTTTCTCAGCATATTTTAGGCAATTTAAACGAATATTTGTTCTTTTTTATTTATTAGTTCGAGTTTTTAAAAAGATTCTATTTATTAACTTTTAGAGTGAGGGAAGGGATGAAGAAAGAGAGGGAGAGAAACATCAATGTGAAAGAAGGATCTATCGGCTGCCTCTCACATGTGCCTTAACCGGGGACCAAAGCTGCAGTGCAGGCAGGTGTCCTGACTGGGAATCAAACCAGTGACATTTTGCTTGGCGGAACTGAGTCCAGCCAAGTGAACCAGACTTTTTAGTTGTAGAACCCACTTTAGCTTTGCTGAATTTTAGAAGAGATTTTGAACTTTGTGTATTGGCTGCAGCTGGAAGTCAGTGGTACATGACTTCCTCAAGGGGAAAGGGGCTTTGGCCATAAGATAACTCTTACCAAAGTTTTGATGAGTTAAGTATAAATGAATTGGAAATATATTATATTTCCTTCAAAATACACAGGGGTTTAAAAATTAAGGAGAAATGACTTAGTAAAATGTTTTAGGAGGCTTTGAAAAACTGAAAACATTTTAAAAAATAGTCTGGATTTTCAGAAGTTTAGCTACCACCATTTTTGCCTATGTCTAATTTCTATAGTTTGGCATTTACTCATGGAATCTGGTGGAATGGGATTGAAAATTCTGGGGGAAAATAAGTTACTGCCTAATTGCCATTTTTTTTTACGTTGCCATATCTTTTTTTTAAGATTTTATTTACATATTTTTAGAGAGATGGGAAAGGAGAGAGGGAAACATCAATTTGTGCTTGCCTCTTGTGCGCCCCCTCCTGGGCACCAGCCCTGCAAACCAGGCATGTGCCCTGACTGGGGAATCGAACCGGCGACCCTTTGGTTCACAGGTCAGCACTCAATCCACTGAGCCACGCCAGTCAGGGCTAATTGCCATATATTGGGTACTGTGTTTTCTATAATTAGCTTTCTAGTACATTTAAAATCTACATTGAGAGCAGAACATTTTCTGCTCCAACCCGAGTTTACATGCTGCCCCCTCCAGTTACCAGCTGCTTGACCTTAAGCAAGTATCTTAACTTCTTTTTGCCTCAGATTCCTTATCTTTAAAATGACCATAATTATATATTACTTACGCATATAACATATTTAAGAGACTTGAGCAGTACTGGGGGCATGGTAAGTGCTCAATAAATATTAACTACTATTAGATAGGTCAACTGCTTTGGTTACCAAAGATAAGCTATTTATAAATCACTTCCCCAATCCCTACTGGAATTGAAGGAACTAAATATCCAAACTCTAGTTAAGATATCTGGCTTTAAGTCCTCGCCCAGTTTTTTGTTTTCTTTTTCTAAATTCTCCAGTTCTCTCCTCTATGTACTTCTCCTTTGAAGTTGCTCTTACACTTCATCTCGAGGAGTTGTCGTCACCACTTCATCATGGCAGTTGGGACCAGGTACTTCCTCTGCTCCTGCATCCATGGTTTACAACACTGTGATAACTCCATTCCTGGTTCCTTCTAGCTCTCTCTGGGGAACAGGGGTGCCACCACAGCATCTACCTCAACTCTTGCATATACACCCCCACTCCAACCATTGACAACTCTAGTAGAAGCAGCAGTACCTGAAACAAAGGTGCAATCTCATCTTGAGGCGGTAGCTTTTCCCTAGATGTTTCCCAAACAGATCTTTTGTCGTTTATGCATTTATTCATCTAATGTATACTGAGGATATAACAAATTATTTTATCTATTATAGGAGCCATATTTTATGAAAGACAGGCCAGTTAACGTATCTTTGCCTTTCAGAAATGTGCACTGTAGCTGAGCAGATGATGACTCCACAAATCAGGATGCCATAGAGCAGACTACCGTTAAAGGATGAACAGGCAGTGGTGCTGGATGAGAGGACAGTGAATGCTGAGAGCGCTCTGCAGCCTGAGTCCAGAAAGGTGCATGGGAGAGACTGGACTTGAAAGCTATATCTTGGGAAGTCAGACAGTTATTAAATAGATTGAGGGAGAGGGCGAGGGCCTTCTGAGACCACAGAAGATGCAAGCTGAGGATAAAGGGAGGGAATTTACATGGGACAGTAATAAGATCAGCTGGTGGGAAAGAGAGCACGGTAAGAAAGTATAGATTAGTGTTTTTGAGGATGATCTATGTATGAGGACTACGTACAAAATAAATCATACTTGAAGTATACACAGTCCTAAAAGAAGCCATCGGCTGGTGTTGAATGAATAAGAATACCAAGGTAAACTGGCAACCTGGAGAAGTGCCCATATTTGAACCTCTGGTTCTTTTGGTGAGATATAACAGCAGGTGATGCATAATTTAAAACCATCCTTTTTTCTTATCCATGATGTCCTGTAATAAGTGTTTGAATAGTTCCTCATTCAGTTACCACCCTTGTGGGGCCTGAGGGAAGTACTGGTCCTCTCCTTCTCCTCCTGCTTCTCTCATTTCCTCCTGCTTCTCCCCTCCTCCACCTCTCCACTCCCCCTGATCCTCTCCTCTCCTCCTTCTCTTCTCTCCTCGTGCCTTCCTCCTCCTCCACTTTACTCCTCTCCTTCTTTTGGGCTTTGATATTATTTTTTTCACTCTTAGCTCATCAGCTTTATTTATATAAACCAGAAATAAATGGAACTGTAACATATTTCAAAATATGTATCTGAGTTTATCTACCATCATACATGTTCTATTATTTTCAAGATTGCTACAAGCAATTTATGCCTCTTACCCCAAATCCAGATAGTGCCCAGTGCTGGAAAAAGAGGGCTAGAGAAGGGGATGGATATATATGTGTGTGTGTGTGTGTGTATATCTATATATAGAAATAGATAGATATAATTTTGGCGATATTTTGGTGATTTTGTAATGAGTTTCCCACCAACTCTTCAACACACACACATGCACACACACATAATTAACACATTCATTATTCATTTCATAAATACTTACCAGACATTTAATACACAAAAAGCACTATTCTAACACCAGAAATGCATAATTGAACAAAACAAAATCATGGAAATTTCATCCTAGAAGGGAAGGGAGAACAGCAGCACACATGATTATATCTTTTGTGTTGTGACAGTAGATATTATGAAGAAAACTAAAGCAGTAAATGTGTGGCTGGTCATCATCACATACTGCACCACCACTCCACTGCTGTTCTTCATTTAAAGGGTAATTTTGTGTTTCTCTTAATTCAGGAGCTCTCATCTCACTCAGAAATAAGGCTGGAAAAGAGGATACATGAGTGATTCATATCAGTTTTTCTCCCTCCTATGAATGATGAAACTCTAATCCACAATAGTAAACCAGTATTTCAGTTCTATTTGAACTCAAGAATACTATATAAATATAAATATACATATACACATACATATTATATATAACTACTTAGTGGAATTAAAATGCTAAAAACCTTAATTTGGGTCCCCTGAGAGCCTGACCTTTGCCCTTGACTCTCCTGACATTTTCAGCCAGGCTACATGGTGTTGTGCACAAATGGTAGACCAAATGACCAGCCTGTGCACCATAGTTCCCAAGTTCACCATTTGTTCTGGATCCTGACTTCCTCCTGCTCCTTCCTCCTAGGCCTCAAATACAGAAAGTTGCATAAGTGATCCTTGACCCTTTCGCTCTTTTAGGTTTCCAGCATAATTTTCAAAGCCTGTGCAAATTAATCTTTATTTAATTATTTCATATGGTTTTGAAAAGTTAGCTCATTGGAGTTGAGTTTTAATGGAGCTCCTCTCATTAGGACATATCACAAACATATGTCAGAAGATACAGGGAAGGACCCAGTGACAAAGGTGATTAAGATCAGCTGGATATTGTCAACATTTCTAGCAGAAAAAATCTACTTTTATTAAGAAGTGACACATACAGATTGATTAATAAAAGTGTTTTTTATGTTTTTCCTTTCTATTGAATTTTTTGGGGTGACACTGGTTAACAGGATTATACAGGTTTCAGGTGCACAATTCTACGACACATTATTTGTACCCTGTATTGTGTGCTCAACACCCCAAGTCAAGTCTCCTTCTATAAACATTTATCCCCCCTTTACCCTCCTCCACAATCTCCACTCTCCCACCCCACCCTGGCAATAACCACACGTGGTTTGTGCCCAAGAGATTTCCCTCTTTTTTATTTTTCTTTTTCACTTAATCTTATTCTGATTAGAGAAATCTAACTTTAAGAAATTCTAACAGTGAATTTTAAAAAGGTCCAAGAAAAATTATATTACTAATCAGAAGAATATGTTCTGTAAACTTTTCAGATGCATTCTTTATATATGCTATTCCTTTGGCCTGGAATGGACTTCCCTTTGGTGAAACACTTATCACTTGCAATTCATATTATGCTTTACCTCTGCTTTTCTTGTAGCATGCCATATAGAATTCAAGGTAGTTTTGCGTTTTGATAAAACATTGAGCTTTCCTCTGTTCCTTATTTTTAAATCAGAAACATAAAAGCTCAGGCATACAGTTCTACAATATATTATCTCTATAATGTATTGCATGTTTACCACCCCAAGTCAAGTCTCCTTCCACCACTATTTATGCCCCCTTTATCTTCTTCTAATCCCTGCCCACCCACCACCACCCTTGTAATCATCCACAAGGTAATCATCATACTGTTGTCTGGTAATCATCATACTGTTGTCTGCATCCACAGTTCTTTCTTTTATTTTTTAAATCTTTGCTTAATCTCATCAACTTTCTCATACCCTCCTAACCCCTCCCCTCTGACAGCTGTCTATTCTCTGTATTCATGAATCTACCTGTATTCAGGAAATATTTTGCTGATGTGGAAGAGGAGAATCAAAAAACAGCAGAAGCACTAAAATTAAAGCACAAAATTAACAAGTTCAAAAACTGTTTTGAGCAATGGAAAAAAAGTCTTGATAGGTATATTGCATCAAATGGAGAGTACTTTGAAGGTGACTGAAGTTTAAACAAATAAGAATAAATACACAATTTTTATAAATAAATCCCAGTTTTCTAGGTACCCCCTTAAGATCTTTAGATTTAGATTACAAACTATAAAAGCAATAATACAGTGAGGATTAGTTAATTAATTCATGTATGCGATCAACCAACACCAGTAAGTTCCAACTTCGTTCAGGCATTGTACGAACTAGAATGAATCCGTCTCTACTTTGTTAGTTTATTTAATTCATTAGATTCCACATACAACTAAAATCATGATATTTGCCTTTCTTTGACTGGCTTATTTTACTTAGCATAATACTCTCTGGGTCCATCTATGCTGTTGCAAAAGATAAGATTTCCGTCTTTTTAACAGGTGGGTAGTATTTCATTTTGTAAATGTACCATAGCTGTTTTTACCTACTCATCTACTGATGGGCTCTTGGATTGCTTCCAGGTATTGGCTATTGTAAATAATGCTGCAATGAACATAGAGATGTATACCTTCTTTAAAATTAGTGTTTTGGGTTTCTTTGGATATATTCCCAGAAGTTGAATGGCTTGGTCATAATTTTTTGAGGTAACTCCATACTGCTTTCCACAGTGGCTGTACCAATCTGCATTCCCACCAACAGTGTATGATAATACTTTTATTAATCAATGTCATCCCAATAAATTTGATAAAAATTAAATAAAATCTATGAAAATAATAAAATGACAGAAAATTGGGGGGAACATAACAGCTCAAATCTGTCTTTGTTTCCATTCTTCATGGATAGTTTGTCTTGAAATCTGTCAATTTCTTACTTATACAAAGAGAGGTTCATTAGGGAGTAACCAATGATTCCAGGCAGATTTGGAAGTTTTCAGATAAAAACATTTTGATCACCATCTTTAGCATGAGATAGAGTTTGAGATATAATAAGAGAAGAGACCCCTCCCCCCCAAAAAAAACTGGAATTATCTTCTGGAGGGTGGGCTCCTTGTAGTACAGACCTTTCCCCACTAGGTGAGTGTTCCAGGAATCCATCTATATCAGCGTACCAGCTGCCATTGTTGTGAGAGGCTGCATTTGGCATCAGTGAATATTTTTGAAGTCTCTTTCAACCTGTTTCCCATTTCATGATGTGAGATTTACCACAGCACCTACCCACACCACACTGAGTAGTTAACTATTTTTGAGCAAAAACAGCATGACCCCCATGTCCCACACTCCCTATTTATTTGATGATGCTCCAAGCAACATTTTTTTTTTTGCTTCCTTGGACAAAAAAGTCCTCAGAGGGAAACATTTTGCTGATATGAATGAAAACTAGATTAAAAAAAATTATAATCATTTAAAAATTATCTAAACATATAATAGAGGAGGGTAACACTGTATGTCATTGAAGAATTTAAGAATTTCGGTCAGAGTGTGGAATATCTGGGACCACTCATAAGACATCTACAATTAAAACATAAAATTAATACCCAAACGGTTTGCTCAAGATGAAAGACATTACTCTTTTGGGCCTCCAATAATTTTGTTTACTGGCAAGATTTTTAGTAAGAATCTTGCAAATCAGGTTTAATACTTGCAGATAAAAAAAAATTAGGGGGATCAAGATGGTGGAGGAGCGAATGGAAGTCACACTGACCTCCTTCCAGGACCAATCTGGAATTACAACTAAATTGTGGAGAATTCACCCAAAACAAACAACTGAACAATAGCAAAAGAGAAGTCCCATAACCTCAGACAGACAGAAGAATCAGTTCAGCACAACCTGACTAGTAAGAAGTGCAACGGAGACATGAGAAGGCTGTCTGGGCACCCTCAGGTGGCAGTGCTAGAGGAATATTTAAGCAGCCAGTTGGATCCCCTTGAGAAGAGCGGGGTCTAAATCATAAGCGGGGATCCCCAGCCTACAGCAGCAGAGCCCAAAAAGTTCACAAATAACAGCCAGCTGCGAAAAGTGGCAGGGCTGCTCCCTCAGAGACAGGTGGCTAGACACTGAAAGAACTGTTTAAAAAGCCAACACATAAATTTTAATCTGCAGCCACTTACCCTGGCTCCGACAAAGGTGGGGGTAGAGTGGGCTACAGATGCCTGGGGAGAGACTGGGGATAGAGGCTTTGGGGAGAGAAGTGAGAAAGTAGCCACCGTCCAGGAGCTGAGCCAACCCCCACCTGGCAGCAGCCCTCTTGCTCAGGCAGACCACTACCATGAGCAACAGCCTGAGAGGAAACAACAGCCCCGCCCCCAGGAGGGATTCTTCTGTGGCCCTGTGGTATTTAAGCCTGACTCCTGAGTGCAGAGTGGCCGCCACAGACAGTAGATCCCCATAAAAGCGGTATTTAATAAGGCATTAAATAAGGCAGTTTAGATGCTGGTGTCCAGAAGTTTCTCTATCTGGTAGTGGTGACTTGAGCCAAAAACGCAGTCAAATTTAGGGTTTCAAGTTTAATTGTATACACATGGTTTCACAGATTTCTTCCAACTGACAACAGCCACATAGTCACAGATCGCTAGAGTTCAGAGACGGAACTTTTTTCAGTGGGAGAATTAGAAGAACAAGTTAGGAACCCAGCCAATAGAGGCCTGAGGGCAGAAGGGGAAATGCAGGAGAAGAGACGAGGTCAAGGATTAAAGAACTAGGATACCAAGGTCCTAGGCTGAGCAGTATTAGGTTAGCTAATCTATTATTAATCTAAGTTCCTTATTGTCTTGCTTAGGTAGAAGGCTTTAGGCCTTCAGGGTTAATCGATGAGTTAACTGGCCTCATCAGAGTCATGACACTTATAAACTGAAAGAGTAGGTGACATTACAGAGTAACAAAGCAGAGGCTATCCAACCCACAGATATGTTTAGACACTCACTGTATGGTAGGTAATGCACTGCTCGCTTTGTCTCTCTTTTCAGACATGCCAGTGGAGAGGCAAACATACCCCTTGGACTCTCCTTGACTGTTCTTCCCCAGTCTGGGTACTTATAAGTAGGGAGAGAAAAATAGACACAGTAAAGACTTTAATTAGAACACGTGGTCAAGTTCAATAGATTTCTCTCTCTCTCTCTCTCTCTCTCTCTCTCTCTCTCTCTCTCTCTATATATATATATATATATATATATATATATATAATGGTTTTCTATTCCATACTCCTTATGTTAACCTTTTCATTATCCTATTAGAACAATAAGCATGCTTGGATGAAAATTAAAATTTTTATAATGTTAAGAAAAATAAGCCAATGTTCACTATTTTTTCACTTCTAATACTGACTTGAGACTTAAAAAAGGATTTGTTTTGTTGCTATCATAATTAAAAGAAGAATTAAGGAAAATAAAAAATAAACTAAAACAATCATTGCATACAACACGTACTTCTCCCAATTAGGTATTTCTGAATGGATCTAGGCCAAAACTTTGAGTACAATAGTAAAAGAAACAAGCAGCATGAGAGCATAAAGATGCCAGGCCAAAGGATGTCACAATGACTCATAATATCTTTCCGTTAACTCATGCCAAATCACTTTCCAAAAGTCTCCAGGCCATTTTCCCCCAACTTGTCCTGACATACAGGGGTGGCAAGAGAAGATTTACAGTTGTGAGTACACGAAACACAGAGTGTATACTTGCGTTATTTTTCCTATCAACAACTGTATACCTACTTTTACCCACTGCTTTAGGTGTTGGAACCTATGTGGAAAAAGGGCAGAATATTAAAAAAAAAAACTTTTCTTGCCAATTCTCATGAAGAAAATTAGTAGCAGACCCACTGGAAACACTTCCCTGATTCTCTTCTGTATCCACAATACTGAAGAAGATATTTTTTGTGTTGCTGTGTACCCAGACTAAAGAAAGCTCCACAGAAATGTCCCCAAGATAGTTGTGTGTACATAAAATATGAGGAGACTCAAGATGATGGAGGAGTAAATGGAAGATTCACTGACCACCTCCCAGGACCAAACTAGAACTGCAACTAAATTATAGAAAAATAGTCCTGAATAACCAACTGAACACTAGTAGGAGAGAAGCCTTATTATAATCAAGGACTTATAGAAGAAACCACTTCACCAAAATGAGACTGATAGGGAAGGCAGAGGAGGCAAGAGAGGGCTGGCTGGGATCCCTCAGGTGGCAGTTGAAATTCCAGATGGATATTTAATGGCAGGGGAGTTACCCCTCATAAGCATGGGGTCTAAACTCCAAGCTGGTCTCCAGAGTTTATAGCACCAGAACTGGGAAAGGAACCCAATATGGCTGTGAAAAGCAGTGGGGTTTCTGTCTTCCAGGTAGAGATAGCTGGAGACACTGGCAGCCTGTTAAAGGGCCAATGCACAAAACTTGGTTTGCAGCCACTTACCTTGAGCTTTGGCAAGGTAGGGCAGAGTGGATTAGAGGCACATGTGGAAAATCTGGGGCTGGTTGCTCTGGGGAGAGAACTGAAGGAACAGCCATGAGGAGCCCTATGCTGTCATTCCCTAAACTGCAAAAACCATCTTTCTAAGACAGAGCACACCCCACCAAGTGGCATCTGCCTGAGAGGAAGCAATAACCCTGCCCAAGGGAATTATTCTGTCCCACCCTGTGGAGTTTAAGCCCTGCTGCTGAGGAGTATAGCTGGAAGACTTTCACTCTTTAAACCTAACAGAAAGCCTTTAGAGAAAGATACAATTTCTGGGAGCTCTGAGAATTTAGTCAACCCTATCCCTAGGCTCAGTGCTGGTAAAAACCAGCCTTTGTGCACAGCCTGGTTCTTTCTGCACACATCAAGGCCCAGCACAAGGGCCTTGAGGGAACCACAAGCTATGGATCGCTGATAGCTTCCAAACAGGTTGACAAGCAGGGTTTGACATAGGTCTCCACCAAGTCTTTGCAGGTCTACCTACATAAAACCAAGTAAAAAGAAGCAACCAAAATTAGAAGACAAAGTAACAGACCCAAAAATGAAAGAACAAGAGAATTCTCCAGAAGAAGAACTAGATGAAAATGGAGACAAGCAATGTATCAGATAGTTTAGAGTAATGATTATAAGGATACTCAACAACATGAAAAAAACAAGGAAGCCATTAAAAAGGACCAGTCAGAAATAAGTAATGCAATATCTGAAATAAATAATACACTGGAAAAAATAAGCAGCCATTAGATGAAGCAGAGGATTGAATCAATGATTTTGAAGACAAGATAGGAAAAAAAAGAACACCCAAGCAGAGGAGCAAAAAGAAAAGAGAATTTAAAACAGTGAGGAGAGCTTAAGAGACATTGGGACAACATGAAGCATAACAATACGTGCATCATGGGAATACCAGAAGGAGAAAAAAGTGAACAAGCAATCAAGTACCTATTTGAAGAAATAATGACTATAAACTTTCTTAATCTGGTGAAGGAAAAAGATACACAAGTCAAGGAACCTCAGAGAGTCCTAAAAGAGATGGACCCAAAGAGGCCTACATCAAGACACATCATAATTAAAATGGTAAGCTTAAAACAAGTAGAGAATCCTAAAAGTCACAAAAGAAAAGAACGTAGTTCCTTACAAGGAAGCTCTAATTAGACTGTCATGCAATTTCTCAACAGAACCATTTCAGGCCAGAAGGGAGTGGCATAAAATATTCAAAGTGATCAAAAGCAAGGGCCTACAACAAAGGTTACTTTACCTAGCAAGGCTATTATTTAAAATCAAAGGAGAAATAGGGAATTTTCCAGACCAAAAAAAAAGCTAAAAGAGTTTGTTAATACCAAACCAGTACTGCAACAAATGTTAGAGGTCTTGCTTTAATGAGAAGAAGATAAAAAAGAGAGAGAGAAAGGAAAAAAAAAAGAAAGAAAATAGTCTAACAATAAAATGGCATTAAATATGTATCTATTAATAATTACCTTAAATGTAAATGGCTTAAATGCTCCAACCAAAAGACATAGGGTAGCTGAATGGATAAAAAAAAGAAGATATATATGTGTGTGTGTGTATATACAGTCTCCAAGAGAACCACCTCTGACAGAAAGATACACACAGACTAAGAGTAAAGGGATGAAAAAAGATATTTCATGCAAGTGGAAAGGAAAATAAAAGCTGGGACAGCCATACTTATATCAGACAATATTGACTTTAAAACAAAGACTATAGTAAGAGACAAAGAATGACACTACATAATGATAAAGGGAAAAATCCAAGAAGAGGATATAACCCAAGTAAACATTTATGCATCCAATATGGAACCACTCGAATATGTGAAGAAAATCCTGATGGTCATAAAGGGAGAGAGCAACAGAAACACAGTCATAGTTGGAGATTTTAACACTCAATTTACTTCATTGGGTAGACTTTCCAGACAGAAAATCAATAAGGACACAGTGGCCTTAAATGACACATTAGACAAATGGATTTAATTGATATTCAGGGAATTTCACCCCAAAGCACCACCATATATACATACTTTTCAAGTGCACATGGAAAATTTTCTCAGATCATATGTTAGGACACAGAACAAGTCTCAATAAATTTAAGAAGATTGAAATCATATCAAGCATCTTCTCTAACCACAATACTATGAAAACAGAAATCAATCACAAGAAGAACACTGAAAAACACACAAAGACATGGAAGCTAAATAATATGTTATTAACAATGAGTGGGTCAACAATGAGATCAATGAATAAATCAGAAGATACCTTAAAACAAATGAAAATGAGGACACAACAATCTAAAATCTATGGGACACTGGGAAAGCAACCCTAAGAAGAAAATTCATAGTATTACAGGCCTATCTCAAAAAGCTCAAATAAACGCTTTAATTGACACTTAAAAGAACCTGAAAAAGAACAACAAGCAAAGCCCAAAGTGAGTAAAATGAAGGAAATAATAACAGAGCAGAAATAAACAAAATAAAGTCTAAAAAAGGATAGAAAAAATCAATGAATCCAAGAGCTGGTTCTTTGAAAAGTTAAATAAGATTGACAAACTGTTAAACAGACTCATCAAGAAAAACAGAGAAAGGATCTACATAAATAATATTGAAAATGAAAGAGGAGAAATAACAAGTGACACCAAAGAAATATAAAGGATTGTAAGATAAGATTATGAACAATTATATGCCAACAAACTGGACAACCTGGATGAAGTACATAAATTCCCAGAAACATACAATCTTCCAAATTAAATCAGGAAGAATCAGAGAATCTGAATAGACAGATTACACCTAATGAAACTGACACAGTAATAAAAAATCTCCCAACCAACAAAAGAATGGACCAGAGGGCTTCACAGGTGAATTTTACCAAACATTCTGAGAAGAGATAATACCTCCCCTTCTCAAGTACTTCCTGAAATTTAAGAGGAGGGGTAGGCTCCAAACTCATTTTATGAAGCCAGCATTATCCTAATTTCAAAACCAGATAAAGACACTACACAGCAAGAAAATTATAGGCCAATATGCCTGATGAACACAGAAGTTAAAGTCCTCAACAAAATATTAGCAAATTGGATATAGCAATGCATCAAAAATATCAAATACCATGATGAAGAAGGATTTATTCCAGGAAAGCAAGGTTGATACAACACTTGCAAATCAATAATTGTGATTTATCACATAAACAAAATGAATAAAAACCACATGATCATATCAATAGATGCAAAAATTTATTTGATAAAACCCAGCACCCATTTATGATAAAAACTCTCAGCAAGGTGGGAATAGTGGGAATAATAAAGACCACATATGAAAAACCCACTGCCAGCATCATACTCAATAGGCAAAAATTACAAGTGTTCCCCTTAAGATCATGAACGAGACAGGGATGTCTGTTTTCACCTCTCTTATTCAACATAGTATTGGAAGTCCTAGCACAGCAATCAGACATAAAGAAATAAAAGGCATCCGAATTGTAAAGGAAGAAGAAAAACTATTTCTATTTGCAGATACCATGATACTCTACATACAGAACCCAAAAAAATTCCACCTGGAAACTACTAAAGCTGATAAATGAATTCAGCAAAGTAGCAGGATACAAAATTAATAACCAGAAATCAGTTGCATTTTTATATGCCAATAATGAACAGAGGGGGAAATTAAAAATAATCCCATCCACAATTGTTTTAAAAAGAATAAAATACCTAGAAATAAACCTAACTAAGGATGTAAAAGATCTGTACTTGGAAAATTGTAAGAGACTGAAGAAAAAAATTGAAGAAGACAAATGAGTGGAAGCACATACCGTGTTCATGGATAGAAAGAATTATCATCATTAAAGTATGCATACTACCCAAAGCAATCTATAGATTCAGTGCAATTCCTATCAAGATTCCAATGTCATATTTCACAGAACTAGAATGAATATTTCAAAAATTTATATGGAACCACAAAAGGCTCTGCATAGTAACAGTGATCCTAAGAAAGAAGAATAAAGTTGGATGAATCATGCCACCTCATATCAAACTACACTAATTGAAACAGAGTGGTACAGGCATAAAAAGAAAAACACAAACACATAGATCAATGGAACAGCACAGAGAACCTAGAAATAAAACCACACCTTTACTGTCAATTAATATTTGACAGAGGAAGCAAGCACACATAATAGGCTAAAGATAGTTTATTCAATAATGGTGTTGGGAAAATTATACAGATACAGGCAGAAAAGCGAACCTTCTTACACCACATACAAGAATAAGTTTAAAATAGATTAAAGATTTAAATGTTAGACACAGAACCATGAAAATTGCAGAAGAAAACATAGGCAGCCAACTCTTGGACATTTTATCAGATATATCTCTCTAGGTAAGGGGAAAAAAAGAAAAAAATAAACAAATGGGACTACATCAAACTAAAAAGTTTTTACACAGCAAAGAAAATTATCAATGAAATAAAAAGACAATCCAGAATGGGAGAACATATTCACTGATACATCCGATATAAATTCTGGGTTAATATCCAGAATTTATAAAGAACTTACAAAACTCAACCACCAAAAAAACCAAACAACACAACTGAAAAATGCTCAAAGGAGTTGAATGGACACTTATCAAGGGAGGATATACTGATGGCCAACGGACATGTGAGGGGATGCCCAGCATAACTGATCATCAGAGAAGTCCAGATTAGGACCAAAATGAGATATCACCTCACACCTGTCAGAATGGCTATCATCAATAATGCAACAAACAAGTGCTGGCAGGGATGTGGAGAAAGGGTGACACTTTTGCTCTGTTGGTGGGAATGCAAGCTGGTGCAGGTACTGTGGAAGGCAGTATGAAGGTTCTTTAAAAAATTAAAAATGGGTCTGCCTTTGACCCAGTGATCCCATTTCTGGGAATATATCCGAAGGAACCTAAAACACTAATTTTAAAGAACATAAGCAACCCTTTGTTCATTGCAGTACTATTTACTGCATGGTATGGAAGTGGCCCAGGTGTCCATCAGTAGATGAATGGATAGAACAACTATGGGACATTTGCACAATGGAATACTACTCAGCTGTAAAAAAGGAAGTAAATTTTAACCTTTGCAACAGTATGAATGGACCTGGAGAGCATTATGCTAAGTAAAATAAGCCAGTCAGAGAAAGACAAATACCATATGATTTCACCCACATGTGAAATCTGATGAACAAACAGAACTAAAAAGCAAAATAGAGACAGATGCATAGATAGACTAGGATGATAGTTAAGGGCAGGGGTAGAAAGGGTAGAGATATTGAGCACAAAGGAAAAAGGACTATGGACAACCATGTGTTCATTGCGGATGAAAGTATCAGGGGACTAAGTGGTGATGGAAAAAAGTACAATAAAAAAATAAGTCAAATATGAGGACAGGGTATTTTCTTTAGTATGTGGAAAATCTCATGTACTCCTCAGAAACAGCATGCCAGCACAGACAGTGATACCAAGTGGGAAAGAGAAAACAGGATAATTGAAACAGCAAGGCCTCAGCATCAGGTTTAAACTTAGAAACAGAGCAAATCATTTAGGGACTGGAACACTTTTACAGTCGCTGTTTCAATTAAGTAAATGGCTCCTGAAAGAACGTGAAGAACTAACGGAACTTTAGAGAGCAGAAGCTGTCTAGTTTTCTATTCACTGTGGTGAAGAGAGTGTGGAAAATGGAGCCACATATTATTTTCAAGTGAGCCCATAGAACTATCTGCAGTGGAAGCTGACGGGAGTCCCTGGTTTTTTAAGTCCTCTGTGGAATTAATGGACCACTATTCTGAAGGCAGAGATGTAATACATGTGGGTCAAAGAGAGTTTAAATTATTTCCCCTCAAGTTCCCTCTAAGCCAGAAGCTGGTTTTCCACCTTTTGAAAAATTATTGTGTACAAGCAAGCACTAGGACCTCTGCTCAAGAACCAGCCAAAGTGCTGGCCGTGGTTAGTGGAAATGTTTATTTGTTCTGGGAAGCAAAGCTAGTGGGTGAAAAAGGGCAGCTTTTGAACAAAATATTTAAAAGAAATAGATCTCAGGAATCTGTGAAATTGAAACTTTTAATCCATGGAAGACAATAATGACTGAATGTAAAATAATCTTCATACCTTCATATTTTTTATTTCAAACATTGCAAATTATTTTATGGTCTAGGATCGCTGACACTGCAGTGTTTAACAGTGCTTGATTGACAGTTGATTATTGGAGTTACCTCTTCTCTTAACCTGAGGTTCACTGATGGCAACAGAAGAATTAGTTGGGGAAATTAAAGATAACTGTTTCAAGTGAGAACATGTCAGCTAACAGGAGGCCCCTTTGACTTCCATGGGAAGAATAATCACATTATAAGATGAGGAACAGAACTATATACATCGGCATGACTAGTTTCTAAACTTAGCATCTGAGCTCCAGTCAGAAAGATCTCTTCCAGGTACTGCCATGATCTTGCTAAGAAACAGGTTGGCATACATATTAAGGGAAAATACTGGTGTAGATATTTTTCCATTCATAGTCCATGATGCCAAGTGCCATGTTGTTTCCCATTTGTCAGGTTTAGGGGGAAAAGTAGATACTACAAATTAAAACTGGAAAGGTAGCCTTTCTCTTTATTCCCACTGAGAGAGGTGCTTAGCATTTTTCTAGTTTCTAGCCAATGGAGGCTCTTCTTTCCTCCACTGAGCACAACCTCTTGGTTATATATATATATTTTTTAACCAGGAATTTCAATTTTTCATTAAAGTCTTCTTAATCATCCATGGAAACCTCTTGGGGTTTCTTTTCTTCTTTGTCCTTGTAAAAACCTTGAAAGTGTAGTGAAATAATGTTTTATAACATGGAATCATAACAAAAACTGTATCTTGTGTTTTTTCCTTTCATTGTGTCTCAAATCAGTTGCCTTACAAAGTATTTTTTTGAATTATTCTTCCATATAAAATGTACTTCCTCTAAGGCAAACCTCAAATTCAGCTCTTTCTTAAAGTAACTATGAAACTTAGAAACTAGTAGAAAATTTCTATTTAATGATGAGAGCAATAAAAAGTATTCTAGAGAAAATGATAACCTATTTGGCAGAACAGTAGTTACCATTAGTATTTTGCTTGTTTGTTTGTTTTTGTTATAAAATGTTACCTTGCATGTTTTTTACTTAAATTTAATGTTCCCCAACTCTTAGTCTACACTTTGTTTAACTCCAGAAATCCAGTTAGTCTTTAGGAATAAAAATATAGCAGTTAGCCAAAAATCTAAAGCCACCTAAATTTTATTGCATTGTATTTAAATTTCATATTATTTTATATTTATATCAGAATCTGCTTAGTTTCATTATCTCAGGCTTGTGGACTGAGAAACTATTATTATTCTCTCAAAAAGTTATTCCAAAAAATGCTAAATGCTAAAGATTTTTCATTGTACATAAATGCTAATGTAATTCATTATCATATGGAAATATTATATACTGGATTTTTTTCTCAACACTCTATCCACAAAAGATCAAATTTACCAGAACATACACTCTTTTAACTTGTGGGAGGAAATCTTTGTTTGATATGACTATTAAAAATTTGATGTGATCTCTAAAAGAAAAAAGGCTAAATAGCAAAATCACCTACTAATATTTATTTTTTTAGAGATTTTATGCATTTATTTTTAGAGAGATGGGAAAGGAGGGAGAAAGAGAAGGAGAGAAACATGATGTGAGAGAGAAACATCAATGAGTTTCCTCTTGAAAATGCCAGGACCAGGGACTAAACCTGCAACACAGGCATGTGCCCTGACAGGGAATCAAACCAGTGACCTTTAGCTTTGCAGGATGATGTCCAATCAACTGAGTCACACTCGTCACAGTACCTACCAATATTTCAAATGAGAATATGGATAAAATTAAAATTGCAGAAATGAAAATTTTATTTTTATTTAACAGGAGGAAAGTCAAAAATTTTAATTGTTTTATTCTACAAGTAATATAAGCACATCAGAAATTAATTTGTACAGAAGAAAACTCCCAACTTCAAGGAAAATTCAAAATTATAATACAAAAATGTTTCATGATTTAGTGTCAAATGGTGAATCCTTGGACTAGATCATTTCTTCTGCTGTAATTATGGGTGAAGATTAAAACATATGCAGAATTCATGCAAACATGTTTTCTTGGTTTTCTTTACTCTGACTACTTTCACTTCTCTTATCACCTATGTGTTATTACCTGCAATGACAACAGGTATGGTTTACAACTGGTTATTCAGTCATTAACTACAGGCAATCAGATTGTTCAGTATTATCAAATTTCCACTAATTCACTAGTCATCGTGTCCAGAAATCTACATACAAAATTGAATGGTGATTAAGAGCACAGTCTGTAGTTAATTTTCCTGGGTTCAAATCCTGGCTTTACCACTTACTAACAGAAGATCCCCTTGCTTAGTTATACACCTATTTGTTCGAATCCTATTGAGGTTTAAAATCAGTGCAGAGATATGACCTTGTTTCTAGCAGTGTGATAAAATAAATAACTTGAAAACCCCTCATACTTTAAATTATTAAAATTTTCTATAGAATACTTATTTGTTTTAATGCATCCCTTAGCTGACACAAAAGGACCAGATCTGAAGAACATTATAGTAAAATAGGAAGCAGGTAGGTATTTTCAAAGAGACTTCACAATAACGCTGGACTCTGTCCATGTTTGAAAAGATTAGAAATAAACCCACCACTCAGGAAGGGACAGCTGGAAACTGTGCCTGACTTATCTTGGTACTAGGTGAAAAAAAATAAAATAAAATTGCCCTTGAGAATCTGTAACCATAAGCTAGCCCTCACACTAATGTTTCAAGTCCAAATCCACTATGTCTTTGTGGTTCAAAAAAATCTGAATCAAGAGACGTAATTTAAGTAGTCCCAGATTGGTACACTCTTTATGGGACAAATAGAAGCAAAGGAAGCTCCTCTTAGAGAAACTGGGCTTCAACCCAGACTTCAAATAATTTACATACAACTTTCTTGGCTGTGTGTTTGAGGTAGTGGGGCAGGAGAGGGGAGCTCTCCTTCAAAAACCACAACAAAAACTAATCAGCAAGAATTATTATATAGGGAATATAAAAAAGTACATTTAATTTCTTCAAGAAATAAAGGAAGCCTGTATTTATATTATATAGAGAGGAAATAAGGTACTATAAGTAATAACCAAGTACTTTTGAGTAAAAATCAATTTGACCTTTGAAAATAAGACCTCAGTTTTTTAGTAATTTTTTTAGAATTATAATTCTGTCCTTTTCTTATTGATTTCCTCAATAATTATGGATATAAAAACTTCCAGAAGGGGACTATATTTATTTCTCCCAGTTCTTCTTTGTCTTTTTATTTTCTTGGTGCCATTTTTGATAAGCAGTAAGTCCTAATTTTTATGCATTTTTGTTTATTAATCTATGCTTTTAAGATTAATGTTTATTTTTTCCCATGTAAGAAATGTTTGCCTACCTCAAAGTTATGAAGATATTCTCTTAGGTTTTCATTTAAACACTTGTTTGTTTTATCTATATGTCTATGAATCCAGCTCACTATTTTTTTGCATATCGTATGAGGCAGAATACAATATTGTTTTTTCCCAAACGGATATCGAAATGACAAAGAACTATTTATAGAAAATATGAACTTTTCCCAAATGAAACTGCATCACAAATCTGAAACCACGTGTCTAGAGGATTGTTCCTAGACCACACCATTTATTTTCATTGGTTGACTCTTGCTCTGGTACCACCTGACTGACCCACAGTAGTTGTAAAATTAGTCCTGATATCTTATCACGTGCTTCCTTTGGTACACTGCTCCAAGGTTTTCTTGGATACTCTAGGTCCTTTGCTCTTATAAAATTTAGAGTCAGCTGATCAATTGTCACACACAAAAATAACACTGGAACTATAATAGGGGTTGCATTGAATTAGTATATCAATTTAGAGGGCATTGGTATCTTTTAAAACATTAAGTTTCTGATGAATGAAAAAGATGCATAAATTTCAATCAATCAACTTTTAAAATTTCTCTCAGCATTTTTTACTTCTCACCTGAGGACATACTTTAAAGAGAAGAAATGAATTTCTAAAATTTCATTTGGGTTTTGTTGATAATAAGAAGAAATTCAAAATGACATTTGTATATATAGTGTCCTTGTTAAATGTACTCATTATTTCTATTTATTTGTAAATCCCTTTGGATTTTCTGTGTATGCAATAATGTCTTGCATTAATAATGACAGTTTTATTTTTTTATTCTTTGTATCTTTCTTTTTCCTTTGTCATATACACTGGCTAAGACTCAATGATGAATAGAGGTGAGGATAGTATACATCATTGTTTTATTCTTAACACCAGTAGGAAATTGTTCAGTATTCCAACAGATTAAAAATGGTGTTGGCAGTTAAGACATTGATCCATAGCTTTAATCAGATTAAGGAAGTTCACTCATTTTTCAGAACAATGAGATTTGTCCTGGTTAGTGTGGTACAGTTGGTTGGACCGTTTTCCTGTAACCAGTTACAGGCTCGATTCCCAGTCAGGACCCACACGCAGGTTGCAGGCCCATGCTTCTCTTCCATGTCACTGTTTCTCTTGCTCCCTTTCTCTCTGGAAGCAACGTAAAATTGTCCTTGGGTCAGGATAAAAAAAAGGAGATTTATTTTTCTTAATGACAGTGCACTTATTTTTATCAAATGATCTTTCTGCTTCTAGGTAGATAATTTATGAATTTTCTTCTCTATTCTAATAATGATCAGAATTACATTAATTTATTTCTGAATAGTAAATCAACTTTAAATTGCTAAAATAAATGCATCTTGATAATATGATATATATTATTTCAAATATTATATTATTGAAATAATATATCATATTATAATAATATATCATATTATATACTATGTAATATAATATAGTATTTCAATAATATATATATTATTTCTATATATTATATCCATATAATATGGATATTTTATTTAGGATTTTAGTGTCTTGTTTCTTGAGAGGTATTGGCCAGTAACTTTTCTTTCTTTCAACGCCCTTGTCAAGTTGAGATATCAAGGTTATGCTGACCACATAAAACAAATTAAAATAATAAAAAACTAGTGGGTTCTAGTTTTTTATTCTTGATGCATCATTTTTATTAATCATTTCAAAGAAAAATCTTTTTGATTTTTGTTTTCTAACATACACCTGATTTCTTCATGAATTTTTGCTCTTATACTTATTATTTTTCCTTCTACAATATTTGACTTTATCTTGCTGTTTCTTTGCTAGCTTCTTGAAATAGAAGCTTAAACCATTAATTTTTAAGTTTTGTCCTCTTCTGCTCTGTGTATGTAAACCTACATCCTTACAGTTCATCTTTGCTTTAGTTGCAACACCTAAGCATTTATGCCAGTTTTTGTTATAATTCAGTTAAAAACATTTTATAATTTCCATTTAATTTCATATTTGACCCATTGATGAAGTACTTAATTTCTTTTTTTAATGTTTTTATTGTTGTTCAAGTACAGTTTTGTCTATTTCCAACCCCACCACTCTCCCCGCCCCCTACCCTTGACCACACCCCCTTCTTGACTTTGCCCATGAGTCCCCCATATATGTTCTTTGACCACCCTTCCCATTTCCCCAATCTTCCCCTCCCCCTCTTCTCTGTTCACTGTCAGTTTGTTCTTCCCTTCAATGTTTCCGGTTACATTTAACTTGCTTGTTTGTTCTGTTGATTAGTCTCCACTTATAGGTGAAATCATATGGTATTTGTCTTTTACCACCTGACTTATTTCACTTAGTGTAATGCTTTCCAGATGCATCTATCCTGTCACGAATGGCAGGGGCTCCTTCTTTCTTTCTGCTGCATAGCATTCCATTGTGTAAATGTATCACAGTTTTTTTATCCATTCATTTGCTGATGGGCACCTAGGTTGCTTCCAACGCTTGGCTATTGTAAATTGTGCTTCCATGAACATTGAGGTGCATAGGTTCTTTTGAATTTGTGTTTCAGGATTCTTAGGGTATAATCCCAGCAGTGGAATTTCTGGGTCAAAAGGCAATTCCATTTTCAGTTCTCTGAGGTAATTCCATACTGTTTTCCACAGTGGCTGCACCTGTCTGCATTCCCACCAACAGTGCACTAGGGTTCCCTTTTCTCCACAACCTTGTCTGCACTTATTGTTTGTTGATTTGTTTATGATGGTCATTCTGTCTGGTGTAAAGTGGTATCTCATTGTGGTTTTAATTTGCATCTCTCTGATGGCTAGTGATGCTGAGCATCCTTTCATATGCCTCTCGGTCCTGTGTATGTCCTCCTTGGAGAAGTGTCTATTCAGGTCCTTTGCCTATTTCTTAATTGGGTCGTTTGTCTTCCTAAAAAACTACTTGACCTAATAAGTGAATTTGGCAAAACAGCAGGATACAAAGTCAATATTCAGAAATCAAAGGCATTTTTGTACACCAACAATGAAATATCAGAATCAGAAATCAGGGGGAAAAAAACATTCACTGAAGTAGTTAATTTCTTAAAACTTTGAAATTGCTCTGTTTGTATTTGTCTAATTTTTCTAGTTTAATACACTTGTGTTAAAAAATACTCTATTATTTCAGTCTTTTGAAATTTGCTAAGTCTTTCTTTCTAGTCAGCAAAGGGTCCAATATAGTAAATGGTCCATTAACACACATACAGAATATTGTTCAGCAATTGTTGGATGAAGTCTTCTCTACATCTCAAATAAGTTATATTGGCCAATCATACTTTTTATGTTATCCTTGTTTTTTGGTTTGTTTGTTGTTTTGTTTTGTTTTGTTTTTACTGTATTATGTACTGAGACATATGTTAAAATCTCTCCCTGTAATTGTTGAATTGTCTATTTTTTCCTTTAATTCTATCATCTCAGTATTGAAGCTATGTTATTTGGTGCATGAAATCTATAATTCTTATATTCTCTAGTGGAATAAAGGTAAAATGAGCCTTTAATGTAATTACTGACATTGTTGGATTTTAAACTAATATTCAGTCATTTATTTTTCATTTATTCTATTTCTTTACTGACTTCTTCGGATCAATCAATTTCTTTCCATTTTCCCATTTTATTAGGATTTCATTTTACATTCTTTTATCACTCCATTAATGGTTGCTCTAGAGATTGTAATATGATTTCTTAAGTTATTTCGTGTTAATATTTGTATCATTTCCTAATCAATGCAAAAACCTTATAATAATTTAATTCCACTTACCCTACTTTGCATTATTGTTGTCATATATTATCACATATGCATTATAAACTTTACAAGACATCATTATCATTGTAATGTTAGACTGTTAATATTTATTTGTACTTACTTCCATATTTACCTTTCTGTTTTTCATTCCTTCCTAGCAGGTTCGTCTTCTTTGAATCTGAAAAACTCTTGTTTGTATTTCTTAAAATATAGGTATTTGAGCAAAAATTTTCTCAACATTTTATAAAAATCTGCAATTATGTTTATTATCTCTTTATTTTTGCAGAATGGTTTCTACAGGTATAGAACTATGGCTTGGAAAATTGCTCCTTTTGATACTTTAAAGACATTATTCCCATGCTTTCCATCTTTCAGGGTTTCTATTGAAAAGCCACACATGTTGTTCTGCTATGAACATGGGCCTTTATTTCCTGTTGCTTCTAAGGGTTTTCATTGTTTTTTACTTTTAGTAGTTTGACTATGATGTGCTTTGGCATTGTTTTATTTTTATATGTTATGATTGACAGAGTAAAGTTTTTTAAAATCTTTTGGCAAAAGTCTTACATCCTTTGAGAAAAATCTCAGTAAACCAAAGGGATGTATAACTTGGATTACAATTTTGGATCACAGAGAAAGGACAGAGAAGGAGGGGTTTAGTCCAGGAGTCATCTTCAGAAAGCCTCTTAAGAGCCCGCATCCACTAATCATCCCTATGTCTCCCCTAGCTGTCCTCCCTTAAGACATTGCATTTTAGCACATTACATACTACATTGTAACTATCTTTTTCACTAGAAAAATAAACAGAATGCAAATAATAAGGATGCTTTTCTTTCAACATGTACAGATGTGTATATATGTCAAACATAAGAAAAATGACTTTATTATGCCATTTTATATATATTTTTTTAACCCTCACCCAAGAATATGTTTATTGATTTGAGAGAAAGAGAGAGAGAGAGACACTGATATGACAGAGAAGCATCTATCTGTTGCCTCCCATATGCAACCCAACTGGGGATCCCAGGGATTGAACTGGCAACCTAGGTATGTACCCTGACCAGGAATCAAACGTGCAACCTTTTTGGTATACAGAACGACACTCCAACAAACTGAGCCATGCGATCAGGGCACAATTATATATTTTTAATTGATTGATTTTGTTTCTGTATTTTGTTGTTTAACAACAAATGAATATTGGAAATTGAATAGGTGCTTTAAAATGCCCTGAATAGTATTTAATTACTAGATCTGGTTAAGAAATAATTATTTACATATAAAGTTATACTTTGCCAAGAAAACATTAAATTTACCTAACCAGGGATTCAACTCTTAGGTTATAATTGGTTTCTAAATTTTTATGAAGTAGAAATTACCTATCATCAATAAGCTTTGAAAAAACATTTTTTATCCTCACCCGAGGACATGGCTATTGACTTTAGAGAGAGGGGAAGGAAGGGAGAGAGAGAGAGTGAGAGAAACATCGATGTGAAAGAGAAACATTGATTGTGGGGACTGAACCCGCAACCTAGGTTTCTGCTCTGACTGGGAATCAAACCAGCAATTTGTGTGTGTGTGTGCATGTGTGTGTGTGTATAGAACAACATTCCAACTAACTGAGACACCTGGTCAGGGCTAATTACTGACACTTTTAATTAGTCAGTGTTTCTCTTTAACTTCCTTCTCAAACACCTTCAAGAAAATCACCATCCATTTGCCTGTCCACCTGAAGACCATATATTTGCCAAATGTTGAGAAACTTAAAATCATTCACATATTCTCTGCACAGATTTTATTAACACTCATTGACTATTGCTTTTATATTTCATATAAGTAATGCAAGAAGTAATAATGTTCCTATGATATACCTCTTCTAAGTTCCTATGCATTTTCAACAGAATGAAAGATACTATTACAGCTAGTTACAAGAGTGGCATCTGTTGGTCACTCATGTACCTGCGGATATGTGACTATAGCAGAAATAATATAGCAGCTTGACCACAGTCTTGCACAAAAGTATCAATTATTTCAATAAAGCATCGATATCCTGTGCTAATATTTTGTGATGCAAAGATGACCCGACCACAGACTTGCAGTGTAATTAAAATTTTTCAGAATTATGTGAATATGCAATAAGGGAGGAAAGGAGATAAATGCGATAACAAAGATACAATTCAAGTGCTACTGGTGCTCAGAGGTAAGAGAACAACCTTGTAAGTGGGGAAACCAAAAAATCCCAAAGGAAGTAAAGTTAATGCCATATGAGAAGGATTTGTGTGATGGAAAGTACACACACACACAAACACACACACAGATGCATATACACACTCAAATGTATGCACACAAATACACACACATAATACATACACATGTGCACACATGATTACTTACCTATATAAACACACACACACACACAAATATACACATTGGGACAATGTAAACCACATGAGACTAGACAGACATGTTGACATGTTTAGGTTAGAATATGAGTGATATTAATTAGTTTTATTCATTTATAGAAAAGATGTGTGAAGTGTTGCAGGAAAAAACTGAAATACTTAATATAAGTTCTCCCCTCAGCACGGGGGAAATTAAATGGGAGAAAAAAATGTTTCCTTTTATTCTGTAGAGGGCAAGAAGCAAAAGAATATATTTGAAGAGGCGAGTTACATGTCAGAGTGGGACATGTAACTCAGAAAAATGGATTACATCTCAGAAAGATGGATTTAGCAGCAAGTTGTGCTGTAGATTCAGTTTCTTGATCATAGGTAAGAACATGTTACTTTTCCCTGGAACCACTGTAAAGTCTCAGAGATAATAAGAAGCCAAGGAGGGTACAGAACCCAAAGAGAAGAATTTCAAGAAGGGAATGACTTACTGCCTTGAGAGCAATAGGGAGAGCGAAGATAGTAAGAATTGAGAGCTATTTTCAATAAACAGATCAGAGAAACCCTCCCAGGCAGTTTCATCTGATAAAGAACAAACATTCAGGTATTTGAACAAATTTCAACTCCTCATTGAAACCCTTCTTGACCACCACCATCTAAAGTACCCAGTTTCTTCATCCCTTATCTGCTTCCCCTGTTTTATTGTTAATAACAATTATACCCACTGTATTAGTTTCTTTATTCCCCACCCTCTTCCCACTGCAATGTAAGCCTCTCATGGGCAGACACATTGTCTGATTTTTATCATGAATAGTACTTAACATGCAAAATGTGCTCAATGTATAATTGTGGAATAAGTGAATGAACTGAAAGACACCAAGGAATGAGTGGGTAACCAGGATCAGGAGTCAGTGAATACATGTAGCACATTTATGAATCTGAGTAGGGAGGGGCTAAAAGGTGGATAAGACAGTGACTATTTCTTGTGCTGTTCTGGGCTTGAAAGGAGAGTGAAAATACAAAAGAAAAGATAATGGACAGAATAAGGTCTTAATGAAGGTAGCCTCCCGGACTCTCTACACTATTAACACAGCGGCCGGGGTGAGCCTACTGAAGTGTGCGAGATGTGAGAGCATGGAACTTGGGACCTCCTGACCTCTTTCCAATGCTGACTTCTTCCCTCACTCTGCTGCCCGTCTGTGGACACGGTGGCCTGGTCCTGCATGAGGGCTTCGTCCTCCCTTCTTCTTCCTGAAAACTTCTTCCCCAGACACCCACACAGTACAGACGCTCCTCAGCTTACTGTGGGTCTATGGCTGGTAAAACCATCGCAAGTTGAAAATACCCTAAGTCGAAGTGTGCTTAATATAGCTAACCTACTGAGCACCAGAGCTTAGCCTAGCCTACCTTAAATATGCTCAGAACTCAATATCCAAAAATGCTTCTGGCAACACAGTCCACTGCAGAGAACTGGCTGTTGACCTTCCTGATTGCAGGGCTGATGGGAAGCTGTGGCTTCCTGCCAGGGCCCAGCTTCACGAGAGAGGATTGTACTGCATATCCCAGCCAGGGAAAGATCAAAATTTAAAATCTGAAGTATGGTTTCTACTGAATGCAAGTTGCTTTCACACCATCATAAAGTCGAAAAATTTTAAGCTGAGCCATAGGTGAGGACCATCTGAATGTACAGAGGTATAGACTCCACGTGGCTGTCCCCCTAAAACTTTCATATATTTGCTGAAGTGTTAACCTTAGTAAGGCCTTTGATGACCCTTCATGTGAAACTGAATGCCTTCCCTTCCTGCATTTTCCATCCTTCATCCCACCTGAATTTTTCTCTACAGCATTCATTATCCTCTGACACATCTATGTCTTTGTATTTGTTATTGTCAATATCCTCCTCTCTGGAATGTTCCATGAGGCATGGTTTTTATCTGTTTTGTTCACTGCATGCCACACAAACCTAGAGGAGAATCTGACACATAGTTGGGACTCAAAAATATTGTGAAAACAGTGAGTGACTATTAGCATAATTGCAATGAAATATAAGACTGAGCAACCTTAGAGAAGTGTAGTGCATTAATCAGACTGGTTTGGTTTTGACTGTTTGCTCATGAAGGTCTCTATCAGCGATTATCACTCGGAGGTATCACCACACCCATCCCCCTCTAGGAGGGCATTTAACAATGTATACTGGTAATTTTTGTTGTCACCATTCTTAGAACCTAGAAATAGTCCTATCAGCATGATTTAGTGTTTCAAGGGCTCAGGGATGATAAATGCCTTTTAAGGCATGAGACAGCCCTCACAATAAAATATTTTCCCTCCCAAATGTTAACATCACTCTTACTGAGAAACACTACTCAAAAATTCTCCTTTGTTATTTATAAAGATAACACAGAAGGGTTGCCTATTACTTTTATGTCTGTTTATTAATAGGAAAATATTAAAAATACACAGACATTGTGTTTTACTTCACAGAAGAGGTGTAATTAATCTGAAAACTTACTAGCATAATTATAGTTTTATATAGTTGTTATAGAGTATGATTTATCATTTTCTTTTCTATCTCCAAAAAGGTATTTCATGGCCTTTTCTATATGAACATGTTTCTCCTTCAAATTGGTTTAATAGCTTAAGTTCATGAATCAAGTTAAAACAGAATTCTCACTTTTTTGGTGTTATGTGGATGTGAACTCACTAAGTGCTATGGGGAAAAGTACCAGGTTTCAAACACAACCATTAACTCATTCATTCCCAGATTACCTTACCTGATTTACATGAAACAACTGAGCTAACACAACCCATGACACACTTCTTTGTACTTCTTCCTTCCTTCCTTCCTTCCTTCCTTCCTTCCTTCCTTCCTTCCTTCCTTCCTTCCTTCCTTTCTTTCTTTCTTTCCTTCTTTCTTCCTTCTTTCTTTCTTTCTTCCTTTCTTTCTTCCTTCCTTCCTTCCTTCCTTTCTTTCTTTCTTTCTTTCTTTCTTTCTTTCTTTCTTTCTTTCTTTCTTTCTTTCTTTCTTTCTTTCTTTCTTTCTTTCTTTCTTTCTTTCTCTCCTTTTTTTTCCTGTAGCCTTCTCTTGTTCCTAAGTACAGTGCAGGAGAAGCTGATGCACTTGGTGCAGTTCTTTCAGCATTTCACTGTTCGCCCCATTCTTTTCCATGTAAAGGTGAAATCAGGACCACCATAAAAGTGTTTCCCTAGGTGACTGTGTCATAAGTTGACCATTCAGACTATAAGGGCCTGTTCCAAAGGATATTAATTTAATTCTGATTTCAGCTGCAGGTTTTTTGTAAAAGTATCAGATGATAGATACTAGTATTCTGGACAATAAGCTTGGTTAACTGCTTTGGTGGTAAATTAATTCTGTTAGTACAAACTCTCTAAAGATATAGATCCCATAGATTCCCAGTTATTTTTCAGAACATTATGAAAAAATATAGTGGTAAAATTCTTATTTTTCTTTAATTTTTATCAGAAAATGGGTGTATGTAATGCTTTATGTGCATTACCTCATTTAATCTTTATAACTCCATTCATTCATTGGTCTAAGTGCAAGTATTTTTTTGGCACCTATAAGTACATATCTAGGTGCCGGAAATACAGCAATAAAGAAAGTAAAGTCTCTGCCCACAGGTAGCTCTAATGGAACCTCAGATCCATAATGGGAAAGACAGCTGGAAGACCAATATATATAATGCATTTTATCACCATGCACACCCACAGATCTTAGCTCAGTTATCACAGTGTTTGTGCTACAGAGGCAAAAATGCAAAAGAAAAAAGTAGTAGAGATGGAGAGGGCTACCTAAGACGTGGAGGTGAGAAAAATGTCAGTTATGTGAACATCTGGGAGGCCAATGTGAAGAAGTCCCAGGAGGGGGTGAACTGGGCAGAGAGAAAGTGAGGGTGGCCCAGGAGAGGAGTAGAGAAGAGTGCTGCAGGATGAGGCAGGAGCCAGCCTCGTATAACTCTGTAGGCAGGTAAAGCATTGAAGGCAACTGAGTGCTCCTCAATGTCATTGGAGGTTTTGTGCAGGGAAATCACTGTGTGTGCTTACTTTCACAAAGGTCAGTCCAGGTGCACCAAGGTGGCAGACTGTCAGAGTGGAAACCAAGAGATATGTTAGGAAACCACCAGTGTTCAGACCTGTCACCTCCAGACATTTCGGTCATGCTTACTCGTAAAGAGTTTTATATCTTGCACTCCACCAAATACGATATAAATTTTAGCAAATGCCACTATATATTAGACATTATATCATGCACTCATACATTGTGTGCATTATGAAATATAAATAACAAATAAGATATGTAGAATAAAGTTTTTTAAAACCTTTAAATGACTTCATCAATGTTGTAAAAACATTTTCCTTTCACCAAAACGTTCTTTTGATATTTCTATTACCATTTTAACATTAATTTGAAATTTTATTAGTATTTTAAATTTTTATCAGAGCAATATGATAAAATGTGCTTAATAATTTTGAAGAGTTTTATTTAGGACACAACTTAAAGCATCATTTTACATTTATGTTGGTTTAAAAATGTTAACTAATCATAAGAACTTAACTGTCACCAGCTAATACACCAAGGCAAATGTTCATTATTAATGCATAATTAATAGAATATTTACCACTTCAAATAGTCTTAAAAATTTTTAATTGTTTGTTCAGTTAGTCAAACCCAATTAGATCATTATTATTTTTACCTCATAATGTGGTTGACAAAAAGCTTGTTATCATAAGCAAGGTAATTATCAACTGTTAAATGCCCTTCATGTTGACTTGTGCTTTCATTATTAAATTATTTTAACTCTTGCTTCTGCAAGAATTTCCTAAGAATATTTGTTAGTGCTTAACAAAGGCTGGGTTTTTTAATTAATTAATTCTCTTACCTGAGTCTCTAAAATGCTCTATGTGGAAAAGCCCTAAAAGCTAACAGCCATGTGAGGACTCCCGGGAGTGCTGACCAGTCCTTCAAAACACCTGCCTCCTGCAGGGACCACATGGCCCTTGCATGCACAGACCGAGGAAGGGCAGTCTTGTCAATCCATTACCCTGCAGGAAATCTTAATAATGTCTTTTTGTTCTCCTTAGTAAAATTGAAGATGAATAGAAGTTCTTACTTTTTAAAAACACTTTTCTCAATAGTTCTTGTGCAATTTCTGGGAGCACAAACTCCTCTTTGGGCACCACTAACCTACATGAGGAATGATGGTGGCTTAGATTAGGATGATTGCAGCCCAGGGGATGCCAACCATCACTCTCGGTGGCGAATGACATTAGAGACGACAATCCAGACAATAAATGGGCTTATCACTACTGGATTGTCATAGCAACTAGAGCTTTTCACCATTCAAAGCTAACAAATGTTAACTTTCAAAGAGAAAATATTTTGAGTTAATAATGATATACACATTTTAATATTTAATATTTCATTGTTAGTTGATTTTCTTTGAAATTGTACCTCTTTTTGTGTACATTGGAAACTTTGGTCTAAAAAATAGCCTAGTTCCCTATTTGCATTATTTCGCTCCCCCTCCACTGACTAATAACACTAATGACAAACTGCTGAAGAAAGTTAAATATTTCTTCGAAGCTCTGCCTTTACAATACATTCCATTAGGGATGTCCACTCAATATACTGTGTTTCAAAGTTATTGGAAATATTTACATCCCTTTTTACTCCTAGGAGTAATCATTTTTATTCTTTTTAAGCTTATGATTCCACTTTTCTTTTTGCAAATAAAAGCAGTTATGTATTACAAATACATTATTCTCCCTAACATTTTTCACAAGGGCAGCATTTTAGTTACACTCCTGTGTACCATGCTTTCTCCCTTAGGGTCATCCTGGGAGACCCCTCTCTACCAGTTTATACAGAGATACTTCTCGTTCTGTTTTTCAGTTGCGTAGTGTTACCTTATGTGGACATACCGTTCAGCCAATCCCCCTCTGATGGGTCTTTGAGTTGTTTCTGGCCTTTTACTAGTACAAATGATGCTATAGTGAGAAACACTATATATACATATCATTTCATAAATTGCCACTGTACCTCTAGAATGGATTTGTGGACAGGAAATTGCTAAGTTAAAGGGTAGTGCATATGCACATTTTCAATATAACAGATGAAGGCCACATGTCAGAACCTTGCTTCTTTTTCACCAAAGATGAAAATGGGGGCCAGAGAAATTCAGCTAGGGTTGTTGGTGTGTCTCCTGTTGGCTAGGATAGGGCTAGTGCTGGTTCAACAGTGCATGTGTGATTCAGAAAGGAGTGGGCGCCCCTGGCACCACAATGTCCAGGTTACTGTCTCAGAAGGAACTGGGTCAGAGTCACTGGTAGTGGGAAGAGGCTTTGCTCCCAAGAGCATAGTCCATTGTTTCTGGAAAAGTCCACGTTTGCCTTGTCAGGGTATGCTTTTTCTCATGCATTTGTCTCCCACAGCCATCACTAGTGGGAAGAAGGAATGGAACCAGGTACCCACAATGCCTCCCATGTCTCTGCAGTTAGGAGTGTGCAAGTATAATAGGACAAGACTTCCTGTATCCATCAGGCCTGTCTGAGGCTAGAATCTGCTACATACACACATCCACGAACAGAGCCCCATCTCCAGCAGAGATGGATGGAATTTGCCGAACATAGGTAGAAACCTGGAGACTTGAGAGGAGAAAGTGAAAGGAGAAGGCAGACTAGCAAGAGAAAGAGACACTGAGTGACAGCCACAGGCCTCCTGGGTGGCTATGGTCTGAAAGGTCTTGCACTAGTGAGGCTTTCTCTTCTTGTGTGAAATATAAGGAGAAATTTACAGTCCTAGATTTGGGTCCTTCTCAATGAACTGGCTGGTGGGATCTACCATTGCATCAGCAAGGAGTGACCCCACTGCAAGGCAGAGCCACCCTGAAAATTGCCAACTTGTGGCCAGAGATGGTGCCTGTCACCCAGGAATTCAGATGGTTGCTCCTGGAGCCCTCTGTGTGGGAAGCATGGAAATGCCCATGTTGAACTGAGGCAGTTTCCTCAGCCAGAACTTCTTGGTATATATTTTTTAATTAAGTGAAAAAGAAAGGAAGAAAGGTAGAAGGCAGGGAAGGGAAGAAAGAAAGGGAAAAAGAAAAAGGGAAGATTTGGTGTATTTCAGTAATGCATTAAAAATTATCATTGTCGTTTAGAAAAGTGGATAATTTCTTATCGAAAATTATTATGTCCTGTATTTCTGAATCTATTTTAAAACTCTTAGAAATCTGAAAAGAATTAAAAACAAAATAATTAATTATAATCTTTTATTGAAAGAAAAAATAATATAGCTGAGCTCCAAAAGCTATACTTGTTAAGCTTTATGAGGCCCGAGGTTTACACAGGTTTTATGTATATACACATTTATGACATTATATCACAACATTGAAGGCACCTTTCACTGCCACAGTGTTAGGTAATGAATAAAACTCATCCAAATTAACCTTTTTTAATAAAAATATCTAAAATGATACAGTATATTTTAGGTTTATGTACATATTTGAAACATTGCAATATTTTAAAAACACATTATTTTCATATGTGCATCATACTTATCACTAATTCCCAAAATATTATGGTACCAAAATTCTGTTTGTCAAGTAACACAAGATGATGTAATCCATAACAAGCACCAGTTAAAATCAGCGTTTAATTCTCCATCAAACTAAGAGGTTTCTAACGCATGCAAAGTGATGTGGTATTTTAAAAAAACATTCAAAAAATATAAAAACTATTGAAATAATTTAGAGCCTCAAAACTTTTTTCTTTAATTAGATGATTGTTTTAGAGGTAATATAGGGAACTGTATGATTTAGATAAATGTTTTTCTAACTGTTTGATGGAATCCTAGGGCTCTTGGAAGAAACTTCCAAGGCACTGAAAAGGGTGTGGGGGGATAAACGGGCCCATGTTTTTTGTATTGTATGTCAGAGCTTTGTATGTAACTAGGATCATAGAAGGGTTGTATTTAAAATGAGTTTGAAAATACTAATTTGGAAAACTGCTTCAAAGCACATTTCATTTGGTTATGCTAACATAGTTTAAGAAATGTCTCTTTCAAAACAGATTATCACATTAGTCAATTACATACCTCACCTGAAAGTTTACCTAAGAATATGGCCTTTTTTGTTACAGGTGATGTGATTCTAAAGTTTTTGTACACTTTTTAGGCTAAAATAATTTTGAATAAGATAAGAAATTTTTATGATTTGCTTAATAGTGTGATTAAAGACATTATCATATTATAGACCAATGGGAGAAAGTGGAGAGATAATCCTTTTCTATATGGAATTATTTATTTTAACCCACCATCTTTTTATCTTATGTACTCTGCAAAATAAAAATAAATTATTGCTTCTGAAAGTGAAACACACATAATTCTGCTTGTTAATTTTAATTATAATTGTATTTAAAATGTAAACCAAATGAAAAATATTTTGATAATGCCTAGATTAAAAACACACACACACACTGTAATAAGCACCACAGACTGGAAAATCATGAAAAATATTATTTAGGAAAGTAGATACCAAAATATATTATATCTCTTATCCTCTTAGAAAAGTATGTAAAAAAGTAAACCATTTTTAAATGCTGTCAGATTTAGAGATTATTTGAGAATTTGAAAATTGTGCAACTTAAATTTTTATTGAACAGAAGAAAAACCTTTTTGTCTAAGGCCACGTAGCCATCAATAATTTGTTTTTACAACCACCAGAGGGCGCCAGTGCCTGTAGCATGGCAGATGTACGTGTCATTAACCTTTAAGGAGATAGTTGAATTTAGACATTACCAAGTTAAGAAATGCCTTAAAAGAAAATTGATAACTTCTAAAAATATGTACATTTTTACATTCTGTAACACCTAAGTAATTTTAGACTGTTTTTATTAAAAATGGAGTTCACTGGCCTGTTTCTGACTAAGGTTAATTTAACAGGATTTTATTATTATTTCTGAATCAGGAATTGAATGGATAACTTTTAACAATGACTAAAAAGAGTATCACTCGCATTACTAAAGCTATTAACACTAACGATTCCTTAGCACCATATATTTAGCACCAAAATAGATGATAGTTCACAATAAAAACTTTAATTGCAAAGAAACCTCAAAATTGTAGCAATTTTGGTGGTTGTAATGTGTTTTCAACACCATTAACCAGTTAATTGTTAAACTTTCTAAGTTTTTTATTGGTCTCTCATAAAGTTCTATCATGACACAATTTTTAAAAATCATTTTGCATGTGTTTAAATATGTCTTTCCCTATAATTATAATGACAATATTTTTAAAAGCTTATATAAACAAAAATAATGTTACACTGATAAAAATCTAACTTTCCTCTCCTTAAATGCTTCGGTAGATAAAGGCTTTCACTTATGTCAAGATTTTTACCCTATGACACTGCAGCACCAAGGGGAAGTTTCCGTAAGAGGTGGAGATCACGGCCCTCAGGCTACTCATTACTTTTCCTTCACAACACATTCAAATTATCTGTTTAGCTTATGCGTTCATAAAATAAGCCATGTATGAACGCAAAACACTTAAATTGACCTAAATTTGAATGAGGTTCGCTTATGTAGATATTATAAGTTGATTTAACGTAAGCATGTATTAATGAGAAAACATACATTGTTTTAATTTCAATATTCTGAGTAAATTATTTTGGTTGAACTTGCTGTAGCCTTTTGATCAACTCTGTGCTAAAGCTGCCTGGAGCTTTCAAATGAATGTTTCCGTGGTTTCAAGCGAATATTACCTCGCTGTCAAATGAAATTGGCATGGGTGATCTGATGGCCCAGAGTAGCGATGATACTTAGACTGAACAGAAGCAAAAAGGCTAAGAGTAATTGCTTCTGCCACCTTTTAAAAGCAAGTTTATCTATCATAACCAGGTTCATTAAGACTGTGCCTACACAACTCAAATACAATTCTATAAAGAAATCCATCAGTTTAACAGCAAAATTATAATTTTCCCTGTCCTTTGATGACATTAAAGCCAACAAAACCTATATTGTGACAATCTTTTTTTTTACTTTTCTATTGAAAAAAGGGTAGTGTGAAAAACCTGTACAGTAGAGAGGATCCATGCTGTAGAATATGTATGCCAATTATTATCTCTTTTGAAAGAAACCCTTTGAAATGAAAACCTCAATACTGACTATTAAAGCTGCTCTCATGAAATAGCTTATCCCCAGGCCCTTTCTGCCTCTGGGAATTATAGTGAGAAGTATAATTAGTGAGAAGTAGTTATCCTAGCACCATTGTTGCATGTTATAAAAATATGAAAAACCACATCGACACTAGCAAACTGTCATTTGTTTTAGCCTGGAAAATAAAACATTTCACATGGCCAGATTATATCACTAACTTTAAAAAGTACAGATAGAATAACAAATATACCCGTTATATTTTTCAGCTGAGCTGTTAAATTATAAATAAACTTATAGTTCTAGTTTTTATTTGGAATGGACTGCTATATAAATTCTATGCATAGACCCTAGTCTTAATCTGTTACATTTGATGATTCATTTCGATTTTTGATGCATTCAAAGCTTTGTATTGAAGACATTTTTGTCTTAAGGAAACATGGAAAGGTGGGATTCCTCTGAATTGTTGCAGTTCTAGACTTTTTATTTAATTCTAAAACTCCATTCATATAAACATTTATTACATTTATAGCTACTCTATAAGAAGATAAGGTAAATATAGAGAATCAGAGTTTCTGCTGAGGAAAAGCTCATGAAAAACTTAATTTTATCTTAAATAAAAATTTCACATTAATGAAAGTTTAAATATTTACAAATTCTATTTATATGGTAATTTTACCTTTAGAAGAAACTCTGTGAAATATGTAGCAAATATCATTATTCACTTTTAGAACTGAAAAACCAAGCTATACGAGTAAACCAGCAAGAATAGTCATTTTTGGTTTAATAGTATTTTTCTACTTCTGTGGACCTAGTACAGCAAAATCAAGGATAGAAATACTTTCTACATAAATCAAGCAAATATCCTACTAATAAGATCTCTCCAATTGCCTACTGAATATTATATAAAATTTGAATTGGAATCTGAATCATATAATTATTTTCTTTTTTCATTTAAGTCTCCAAAATATTTATTTTTAATAATGTCTACATATGTGCTCACAGAAGCACAGTAGTATGATATTAAAACATTTGGTCACCATATCTAGTTTGTAAATGGAATTAGGTCAATTATTTGTTATCATGTAAACTTAAACTCCAAATGGTGGATTTCTCCCCCATTGAATGGATTTAATTAACTACCTGTAGTCTTTCAATGCTTCCATCTTAAGAATCAGCAAATGTGCAGGGAATTTTAAACAATTAGCTTCTTTCGGTTATTTGCATTCTGGATCTAGCCATTTTTACTTAACCTGAATTCTGCGGAAGTATTGCAGTATTACATAACCCAAATCTCTCTGCGCCCCGCCAGCATGCACACACATAGACTATATTGTGTTAAATGTCTTGACCCAGATAATTGAGTTCTCTCTGAAAGCAATTCCTCAAATGAGAAATTTCCAAATTTGCATGAGTGAAATTTTCATAGTGACTTTAATTTGATTTCCACAACTAAACTTAATTGAGAAATGGAACATATTCTTCTACACAGATATAGAAATAAAATTTGATGATTAGTCCACAGAAGGTTATCTGAAGAGAGTTATTTCACAAATAAACTGTAACTGTCTGTGGTGTGTGCACAGGGCATTTCTGATGAGACACAAAGATCCACGATGATCAGATCGCTTCTCACCAAATAATGGCAATGAAGAGATGGAGGTGTTTTTGGCACCTGGATGCTTCTTTCTGGAATCCTGTACCTCCTGTTGACAGGCCACAAGATGTACTAGACCCTCAGGATAGGCCCTTCTGAAGCTATGCACCTGGTTTTTTGGTACAATAACCCCATTTCTCTAACTTTCATACCTGTCTCCTAAATCTGACTTCTGCTGGCCTCTTCAGTTTTCCTAAGGGTCTTGCTTTCTGCCTTCCAAAGTCATAGTTATCTACTTTAATCCAGTAATTTCTGGGCAGTTTTTAATTCTTCCCTGCCTCTTCTGGTTCTGAGCCCTGTAGCTAAAATTTCATGCTATTCAAAAGCCTTATATTTTACACAGTGTGGCTTATCACCTATTCACCCTACAGGTGCACATCATTGTGGTGCTCACTTCCTTAAAGCAACATGAAAATCAATTTGTTAAAAAATCATTTTTTACAGAGAAATCATTAGGTTGTATTTCTTCCTGAATATTTTGGGAGCTTCTTGAAGGCAGAAACCATATATCACTGTCTTTGCATCATCAGAGCAGAAATAGCGGGGTGCCTTGCACGTGGTAAGCAGTCAGCACAAGATTATTAAGCAAAGCCATGATGTGAAACTTTCACAAATTTGAGCATATCCTTCTGTGAACCCAAAAAAGATGAATTGTATCCAGAATTAAATTTGTGGTTGCTTAATTAAATTATTATATCCAGATATTACTGAGAGTTATTTTGCAAGCTATCATTTTGTGGGTATTATAGAGGTGGATGCTGAAGATGTCCCGCCACCTCATACATATTTGGAATAGAATATTTTTAATTTCCACAAGTTAACTACTGGGTGATTCTACTATCTCTGTGTTATATTATCTATTATGTGTGTGTGTATATACATATACATGTGTATGTATATGAATGTATGTGTGTGTGTGTATACAAATGTATATATATATATATATATATGTATACACACACACACACCTTATGGGTCACATATATTTTTTATTCTTTAGGAATGTAACATAATTCTTTTTGGTGAAACAAGTTTTAGATTTGGATGCATCAATTATGTCAATACTACCTATACAATATTTTAATTTACGCTTAGAGGTCAGAAAATAGACATGGATGTTTTGATGATCTCAAAAGATTAAACCAACATACTAGACAACACTAATCTATACAATGAATATTAAAAGGAAAACAAGATTATTATAAAATATATATAATATGTGCAAAAATCAATATATATATAGACCTATGATTCCCAGAAATCATACTATTTCCTGGAGGAATAGATAAGCTTATTTAAACCAGTAAAGGTAGTTTGACGTTACTCCTGGAAAACAAAGGTTGTCAGTACAAGATCCCCCGTAACTTGGAGGACAGGCTGAACATGGTACCCCTACTTTATATGGTGCTTCTCCAATCCAATTGCCCCTAGAAATAAAAAGAAAAAAAAAGGTAACATTAATGTTACTTGCTCACCTAGAAATTTTTTTGATTGTCCTTAAGCGCATGATCACATGTATTGACATGTGATGATCTTTTTGAGTTTTCATTTTTGAAAGGCACTGTAAGTTATATCCATTTCTTATTTATACAATAACTTATTCTATATGTCTTACTTTTAAAATATATTCTTTCTGAGTTAATATTATCTTAAGTTACAGATAATAAGTGACTCACTCCTGTGAATGGTAACATCATTAGTCATCTGACAATAGGCTTAATGCTCATTCCAGTCACCACAGCTATCTCTTTCCTATAGCTCTCATCTAGAGCATATGGGACATATTCACATAAAAAACTCACACTAATGACATTCTAAGGAAAGTAAAAACATATGTATAGTGTATATGTGTGTGTGTATACATACCCACAGAGTATTTCCTGGGAGACTTAGAAATGATGAAATGAGCACAAGTTGTCATAAGTACCAAAAAATGGTTATCAATGTTCACAAGATTTGTTTATAAAGTTGTAAAACATTGTAGAGTCTCATTATTTATAAAATGAAACCTGGAAACTCCATTCTCATAGTGATTAAAGGTGATTTCAACATCCTTTCCCATATGTACAATTATAACCTTTTTTTAAAATAATGCTATTCATTTTTTGATAATGAACACATTTAACTGAATTACTTTGTGTTCTCAATGCTTTTCATTATCTATATTGATGACTATGATCAAAATAATAAATCAATTTATTATTCAAGAGTTGAAAACAGCCACATTGCCTTACTGTTATTTAGCTTCTTTAATTATAAAAGAGAAAGTAATAAATGTATTTTCAGTGGCCTGGTGATTAGTAACTAGAGTTCTAGAAAATAACAATATAGCCAACAATGTGAAGGAAATTGAATGGTCAAGAGACAATTTGATCGTTAATAAAAAAAGTCAAGGTAGCAGGTAAGACAACAGTAGGTAAGAGGCTAGAATATGAGACAGGTGGTTGTAATCTTCTTTAAGACCCGAGTAGCCACACAGCGACTCAGGATGTATCTGTAGGACATGAAGCTATCTACTTCAATCAGTCCGTTAAAAATTCACACCTTAACCCATAAAGTATTTATCTATAAACAAGAAAAACATACTGATTATTCATATTACAAAATGAAGTGAGATTCTAAGACTGTCCACTCTATTTAATTTATTTTATACTCTGACCTCCAATAAGCTACCTCAAGCAAAAGTTTGATAATGTCACAAACTTGCTGAGAAACATTCAAGGGGGTCCATACTCTTATGAATGTAGCTCATCCCTTATTCCTAATCTCTCCCATTCTATGTTCAAAATTTATTTCCTTATGTATTTTTACCCAAAGCTATATCTTTGCCAAGTCTATGCCACTTTAAATATATATTTTTCTATGTATTCTATATTATTTTCTGAAATTATACAGCATATTTTGGTAGCATAAATTTAGAAATATATTTTTACAATGTGTAAAAATTATACATTATAAACTTTTATATAAACCACAGACTTTTACTGAATAGAAAATAATTATATTAATAGTAAATAAGTCAATTAACAAACTTATTATTATTACTTTTTCCTAGTTCACATAATTAAATTCTCCCCCCCTGTGTCTCTGTCTGTTTCTCCCTCTCTCTCCTATTTTTTCTCCTGAAAAACAGTTAGGCTTGAGATAACTTCAGACTGATGTCGGGGGAATCATATTTACCTATCAGTCAGGATTTTAAAAGTTTCATCATTGCCTGGGTTTCAAAATAATGTTTTTATTACAACTATAGCATATAAACACAATATCTTAATCTCTTGGACCCATAAAACAATCAAATCTTTCATCAATAGTATTAGAAATTGTAGTCACGAGCCAAAAACAGAAAAGTTAAATGAATGAAATAAAAATCTCTTTCATCATTTGGGGTATACTTGGCCTATTTATGTCAGAAAGAAGGGTAAAAGCTTAACAGGAAAATGTAAGGAGACTGAAAATATCAAACAAATGCACAGTTTAATGCTTTTCATAATGCAGACACATTCTACTTTCCAAATCTCATTGTTCTAATAATTGTGAAGAGGGGTCCATCGGGGAAATGGCTATTTTTCTAACTTCGCAAAATCACTGGCTTGCTACCACATAAATGAGTAATGCAGTTGTTTGTGAAACATTTTCTCATTCCCTTTCCATACTGGCAATACTGGAGAAAATCTTTGTTTGGGACTTGCTTTGGAAAACACGAAGAGAGTTGTAAATCCTTTGCACATTTTGGCATTTACTCCAAATGGGAACAGACTCATGAATAAATACTTCAATCTTTTATCATGTAAAAAGTTATTGTTATCAAGAAGGCATTTTATCAAACATTAACACACATTTATTATAAGAAATGTTGATAAATATAGCCATATTTTTGAATCTGTAAACATTTTTCACAGTACTTTTTATGTATGCCAGAGGATGAAATTACTGAATAATTTTTAATATGAAATTTAAATCATGGCAAAGCCTCAATTCAAAAAGTCATAGCTTGTAAAATTCCCTTCTGATATTGAATGCCTCCTTAACCATCTACAGAGTTAATAAACTATATTTAAAATTTTACTCTTAAGGAAGGAAGAAAGGCTTGTTTTGTTTTCCTAGTGAAGAAGGTAAATCGATATTCCAGCACTGAGATGGGAATTTTGTAGTAAATTCCCTAGAAGATTGTGTTCAGATGCCTTTTTATGAAGCTATCAAAAGCCTGGAAGTACAGAGTTTATTTTACAATTACCATAACAAAGGAAAGATGGTGAAAAGAATTTAGTAAATCTCCATACTCAGATTGTTTTGCCACCGATTTTAGCCCAGGATCCCTTTCCTTGTGAAAAGAAATCTTCAGCTCATCATGTTTTAGGTATAAGGGAATAATTGAAGATTCAAGATGAGAGACCATTTTAGTTAAGCCCTAGTCATATTAAAATACCTATCAGACTGAAGGTATTTATCATCATGAAAGGTTCAAGTAAGTAGAATGCCACCTGAGACTTACTTTGGGGCATAGTTGCACACTAAGTACACTGCACGTCGCCACACAGCTCCCCACACGTTCATGTTTTGGCAAGTATGAATTGCACATCCTATCCGATTGGAGGTGGCCCAAACCATCTGCGAAAATAAACCAGTATGCCGTTACTGAAGTCAGAGCTAAGAAAATTCATGTTCACCAAAATACTTAAGGCCACTTTTAAAAAGTATGAACCCAAAATTAATGTGACAATTGATATAACCTGTGTATAATGTGTACACATTGGGCCAAAACATCTCATAGGACATCTGGGGTTGCAGTCCTGGGGATATGGAAAAGCATAGTCTTTCACTTCATCGTACCATGGCTTGACCAGCTGCAGAATAGAGCGGTATCTAGGTGTCAACAAAAACAATAGCTTAGAGCACAGCAGTATTAATACACAGTAGACTTATGTTGAATTTTAACATTAGTCATGTTTTTTTTGCAGGTTATTCATGATGTATCAAGAGTGTACCCACCTCTCACAATTATAGTCACCACCTCATAGAATCTTCTATTTCTTCAAGTAGGGTCAACATCAAAATGCCCAGGGCTGGAGCAAGTGAGCCTATATTTGTGTAAGTATGTGCCTGCTCATTTCCAAAACAGACATGCAAATACTTCAGGAATCATCATTTTTACCTTATTTTATCTATGTCAAAAATTTTTTCCATCAGAATATTATACACAATTAAGAATTAGTATATAAAAGTTTTTGCAATACTGGAACTCAGTGTGCTTTTTTCCCATAGACTTATATCACTTTAATTTTAATACAGTACCCCTGATTTTCCTCCCATAGATGGAAGAGAATGGGTCTTTCAAATTGGATGATACATTCCACAGTGGAAGGAAAATTATCCCATCACTAGGAAAAATTTTCCCATCATTGCATATATTTGCACATGTATGTGTGTATGTGTATACACACGTACATGTAAGTATGTATAATTTTTAGAACACACATACAGATATATGAAACTATGGGAACATTGCAGACACACAAGATTGGTTTCTGCCACTGTCAAGGGCTTTTTTTAAGGCAGAAGAAACAGGATGCAGGGCATAGCACGTGCCTGATCAAAGGTTCTGGGACATTAGTGAAGAATACAGGCTGAGGGAGGGTGCTTCAAGGGCGAAAGGGGAAAGGAGTCTTATTGGGCTCTTTTAACCAATTAAACACTCTTTGGAGACATCTAAATTAGTCATAAGTCAAGCATCCATGCTTGGTACACAGTAAGCCCTCAAGATATAGTTGCTGATAATACTTGAAATGGGTGTAACTCCCCCTAGGAGTCTAATGAAGTTGTGTGGATAAATGGTGTCAGTGAAAATGCTTCCTACCTTCCAGTTCTCACAGATAGATTTTGGCCCAAAAATCTTAGTAAGTAAGAAGGTCCATGGTCCCAAATGCAAGTAGCAGCCCAAGCCTCAGCAGATTTTGCAAGATTTTCATCCCAAACCTGTGAAAGGGAAAAAGCTTCAGCTTTACCAGGTTTGCTAGTAAGAAACAAAAAGTAAGAGGAAAGAAATGGTGCTACTGTTTCCTAAAGTTCTTTCAATTCTGGTTTCTGGGACTGTTTTCACTAAAAGAAAGCAAATTCAGATCATTAATACTTGAAGTACAATAATATAATGTGATTGTGCCACAAAAAACTTTATTGTTTTTATAGTACCACTAGATCTAAAGTCCAGACATCAGTTTTAGTAAAGGGTTGGTTTAAAAAAGTACCATATCTAGATGTGACCTGGGGACACCACATACTAACCATTGAAATTTGAATCCACCGAAGTCAATTGATTTCCCTAGAGGTCACCTTCAGAGAAACTAGGAGTCATGCTATCAATATATCTTACAAACTAATATGATCAAAATTATTTAAATCAATTTACCAAAATTAATAATGTCTAATATAGTGCAGCATTCAAAGGTCAAGCTGTATTATAATGTAATATATCCAATGGAGACTTCATATTTTATATCATTTGAATCTTTCATAGTAATAATAATATGAGAATTCCTTTTTAGTTGCTATAAACTTGAAACAAACTATGATAAAAAGTAACTTGACTGTGTTACCTGGGGCTGCTATAAAAATATTGTACATTATGATTTAAATAAATAAATTAAAATAATAATTGTTCTTGAAAAGGAGGTTGTTTAAATTGATAAGGGTATTACTGGTATATAATAGTTTTTCCAAAAATAAAAATTTTGTGGCATAAAATTTAAATCAGTCTCAGGTTTAGTATACATTTATATTAGTTCTCATATGGATTGACATTTTCATCTCCAAAGCCATGTGGGGAAATCAAGCTCTGAACATTTGTGGACCTGCCAACAATAAAGTAATACTAAACTGATAATCTATTTTCTAACAAGTTACAAGGTACAAAACACAAAGTCGAGAATATTTATAATTCTTGTACATAAATATATGAAAAATGTTTTTAAAATTTCTCCCCAGTGAAAATGTAATTTAGTGAAGCATTTATCTGTTGTAAAAATGATTTTAATTATTATATTTTAGTTCAAAACCATGACATTATTTTCTAAAATGTATAAATATTGATATACTGTCTGAAAAAAAATTGTTCAAATTATGATTACACAGTGGATACTAATATATATGTATACACATTTTTATTTAATCTTTATTATATTTTTCCATTACCATTTAGCTCCCTTATACCCCTCTACCCCCAGCAGTCACCACACTGTTGTCCATGTCCATGAGTCCTTTTTACTTTTTGTTCAGTTCCTCCACTACCTAACCTACCCCACACCCACTAGCTGTCATCCTGCTCTCCATCTATGAGTCTGTCCCCATTTCCCTTGTTAGTTCCGTTTCTTTGCTAGATTTCAAATGTGAGTGAAGTCATATGGAATTTTCTTTCTCTGACTGGCTTATTTCACTTAGCATGATGTTTTCCAGGTCCATCCATACTGTTGCAAAGAATAATATATTCTTGTTTTTGTATGGCTGAGTAGTATTCCACTATGTTAATGTCCCATAGTTGTTTTATCCACTCATCTATTGATGGTCACTTGGGCTGCTTCTGTATCTTGGTGATTGAAATAATGTTCACTGCAGTGAACATAAGGGTGCTTAAGTTATTTTGAATTAGTGTTTCAGGTTCCTTCAGTTATATTCCCAGAAGTGGGATAACTGGGTCAACAGGCAGATCCACCTTTAATTTTTTGAAGTATCTCCATACTACTTTCCACAGTTGCTGACAAATCTGCATTCCCACCAACAGTGCAAAAAGGTTCCCCATTCTTTGCATCTTCACCAGCTCAAGTGTTGTTGATTTATTGATGATCACCCTTCTGACAGGTGTGAGATGATATGTCATTGTGATTTTAATTTGCATTTCTCTGATAAGTAGTGACTTTGAGCATCTTTTCATATCCCTATTGGCCATGTGTATGTCCTCTTTGGAAAAGTGTCTATTCAGGTCTTTTGCCCATTTTTTAATTGAGCTGCTTAATTTTTGGTTTTGAGTTTTATAAGTTCTGTATGAATTTTGGATATTAACCTTTTATCAGATGTATCAGTGAATATGTTCTCCCATTCTGTGGGTTGTCTTTTTATTTTGTTGATGATATCCTTTGCTGTGCAAAAACTTTTTGGTTTGGTGCAGTCCCATTTGTTTTATTTTTTCTTTTGTCTCCCTTGCCTGGTGAGATATATCAGATAAAACATTGCTATGAGCAATGTCCGAGGTTTTGCTGCCTATGTTTTCTTCTAGGATTTTTACGGTTTCATGTCTAACATTTAAGTCTTTAATTCATTTTGAATTTATTATTGTGCATCATGCAAAAATGTGGTCTAGTTTCATTTTTCTGCAAGTATATATCCAATTTTCCCAACACCACTTATTGAATAAACTATTTTTAGCCCATCGTATGTGCTTGCTTCCTCTGATGAATATTAATTGACTGTAAAGGTGTGAGTTTATTTCTGGGCTCTCCAGTCTGTTCAAGTGATCTATGCGTCTCTTTCTGTGCCAGTACCATGTTGTTTTCATCACTATGGCCTTAGAGTGTAGTTTGATATTAGGTAGTGTGATTTCTCCAACTTTGTTCTTCTTTCTCAGGATCATTGTTGCTATGTAGGGACTTTTGTGATTCCACATAAATTTTTGAAATATTTGTTCTAGTCTTGTGAAATACATCATTGTTATCTTGATAGGAATTACATTGAATCTACAGAGTGCTTTGGGTAGTATGGACATTTTAATGGTGCTAATTCTTCCAACACATGAATACAGTATACGCTTCCATTTATTTGTGTTTTCCTTAATTTCTTGCTTAAGTATTCTATAATTTTCAGAATACAGGTCTTTTACCTCTTTAGGTAAGTTTATTCCTAGGGTTTTTTGTTTGTTTGTTTTTTGTAGCAATTGTGAATAGGATTATTTTCTTAATTTCCCTCTCTGTTAGTTTGTTATTGGCATATAAACATGCAACCGATTTCTGGATATTAATTTTGTATCCTGTTACTTCACTGAATTCATCAGTTGTAGTAGTTTCTTGGTGGAATCTTTGGGGTTCTCTATGTAGAGTGTCATGTCATCTCCAAATAGAGACAGTTTTACTTACTCCTTTCCAATTTGGATGCCTTTTATTTCTTCTTCTTATCTGATTGTTGTGGTTAGGACTCCCAGTACTATGTTGAATAAGAGGGTTGAAAGTACACACACCTTTCTTGCTCCCTATCTTAAGGGGAACACTTGTAGTTTTTGCCAGTTGAGTGTGATGCTGGCAGTGGGTTTGTCATATATGGCCTTTATTATGTTTAGGTATGCTCCCTCTAGTCCCACTTTGCTCTGAGTTTTATCATAAATGGGTGCTGGATTTTATCAAATGTTTTTCTGCATCTATTGAAATGATCATGTGGTTTTTATCTTTCATTTTGTTTATGTGGGGAATCACATTTATTGATTTGTGAATGTTGTACCAATCTTGAATTCCCAGAATAAATCTCACATGATCATGGCATATGACCTTTTTGATGCATTGCTCTATCCAGTTTGCTAATATTGTGTTGAGGATTGTAACATCTATGTTCATTAGACTTATGATTTTCTTGCTGTGTAGTGTCTTTATCTGGTTTTGAAATTAGGATAATGCTGGCCTCCTAAAATGATTTTGGAACCTACCACTCCTCTTAAATTCCAGGAAGTAGTTGAGAAGGGGAGGTATTATCTCTTCTCAGAATGTTTGGCAAAATTCACCTGTGAAGCCCTCTGGTCCAGGGCTTTTGTTGGTTGGGAGGTTTTTTATTACTGCTTCAATTTCACTAGGTGTAATCTGTCTATTCAGATTCTCTGATTCTTCCTGATTTAATTTGGAACATTGTATCTTTCTGGGAATTTATGCATTTCATCCAGGTTGTCCAATTTGTTGGCATATAATTGATCATATTATCTTACAATCCTTTGTATTTCTTTGGTATCACTTGTTATTTCTACTCTTTCATTTCTGATTTACTTATTTGGGTCCTTTCTCTTTTCCTTGATAAGTCTGGTTAAAGGTTTGTCAATCTTGTTTATCCTTTCAAAGAACCAGCTCTTGGATTCATTGATCTTCTGTATATTTTTTTAGTCTTTATATTATTTATTTCTGCTCTGATCTTTATTATTTCTTTATTCTATTCACTTTGGGCTTTGCTTGTTGTTCTTTTTCAGGTTCTTTTAAGTATAAATTGGATTGTTTATTTGAGCTTTTTGAGATAGGCCTGTAATGCTATGAATTTCCTTCTTAGGGTTGCTTTCTCAGTGTTCCATAGATTTTGGATTGTTGTGTCCTCATTTTCATTTGTTTCAAGGTATCTTCTAATTTTCCTTGATCTTGCTGTCAACCCATTCATTAATAACATATTATTTAGCTTCCATGTCTTTGAGTGTTTCTTAGTGTTCTTCTTGTGATTGATTTCTATTTTCATAGAATTGCGGGCAGAGAATATACTTCATATAATTTCAATCTTCCTAAAGTTACTGAGGCTTGTTTTGTGTCCTAACATATGGTCTATTTTAGAAAATTTTCCATGTGCACTTGAAAAGTATGTATATTTTGTTGCTCTGGGGTTGAAATGCTCTGAAGATATCAATTAAATCCATTTGATCCAGTGTGTCACTTAAGGCTACTATCTCCTTGTTGATATTCTGACTGGAAGATCTATCCATTGAAGTCAGTGTGCTGTTAAAATACCCAAATATGACTATATTTCTGTCGACCTCTCCCTTTATGTCCATCCAGATTTGCTTTACATATTTAGGTGCTCCTATGCTGGATACGTAAATCATTACTAGGGTTATATACTCTTGTCATATTGTTCCCTTTATCATTATGTAGTGTCCTTCTTTGTCTCTTACCCATAGCCTTGGTTTTAAAATCTATTTTGTCGGATATAAGTATTGCTATCTTAGCTTTTTTCCCCCTTTCCATTTGCATGAAATACCTTTTTTCATCCCTTTACTTTTAGTCTGTGTGTATCTTTCAATCTGAAATGTGTCTCTTGGATGCATCATATATTTGGGTATTGTTTTATTATCCATTCAGCTACCCTATGTCTTTTGGTTGGAGGATGTAAGTCATTACATTTTAGGAGATTTTTGATAGATATGTGTTTAGTGCCATTTTATTATTAAACTATTTTCCTCCTTTTTTTTTCTTTTCCTTCTCCTTTCTTCTTAAAGCAAGACCTTTAGCATTTGTTGCAATACTGGTTTTGTGTTAACAAACTCCATTAGCTATATCTTGTCTGGGAAGCTCCTTATTTATCCTTCAGTTTTAAAGGTTAGTTTGTTGGGTAAAGTAACTTTAGTTGGAGGTACTTGCTTTTCATCGCATTGAATATTTCACACCACTCTCTTCTGGCCAGCAATGCTTCTGTTGAGAAATCAGATGACGCTCTAATGGCTTCTCCCTTGTAGTTACCTGTTTCTCTCTTGCAGTTTTTAGGATTCTCTCCATTTCTTTAAACTTTGCCAGCTTAATTATGATGTACTTTGGTGTATGCCTTTTTGGGTCTAACTTGTTTAGGACTCTGAGCTTCCTGGATTTGTGTGTCTTTTTTCTTCACCCAATATGGGAAGTTTTCTGTCATTATTTCTTCAAATAGGTTCTCGATCCCTTACTCACTTTCTTCTCCTTCTGGTATTCCCATGATGCAGATGTTGTTATGCTTCATGTTGTCCAAAATGTTTCTTAAGCTCTCCTCATTGTTTCTAAATTCTTTTTTTACTTTTTGCTGCTCTGCCTGCCTGTTGTTTTTCTACCTTGTCTTCCAAACTGATTCAGTCCTCTACTTCATCTAACCTACTGTTTATTGCTTCCAGTATATTATTTATTTCAGATATTGCATTCTTTTTTTCTTTACTTGACTTTTTTATGGTTTCTATGTCTTTTTTTATGCTGTTTGGTATCCTTATAATCATTAGTCTAAACTATTAGATCAATTGCTTGCTTCCATTTCATCTAGCTCTTCTTCTGGGGCGTTCTCATGTTCTTTCATTTGGGTTCTATTTCCTTGTCTTCCGATTTTGGCTGTTTGTTTGTATATGTTTCTATATTTTAGGTAGATTTTCAAAGACTCTGGTGTAGCCTGTTTTCAGATGCTGTTTGTGACTGGCCCTGCTCAACCTGTTTGGAGTAATCAGTAATCCACATTGTGTGGCCCCTTGTGCTGGGCCTGTTTGTGTGCAGAAAGAACCAGGCTGCACTCCAAGGCTGGTTTTTATCAGCACTGGGTTTGGGGAGTGTGAGCTGAAGATTCAAGAGTTCCCAGATATCTGCTTTAGTTGTTAAGCTAATCAATTACATAGCCTCAAGCTGTAATCAGCAGCCCAGTTTAGTTCCACAGGGTGGGGCAGGGTAATTCCTGTGGGTGGGGCTATTGCTTCCTCTCAGGCTGATGCCACTTGGAGAGGAGTGCCCTGACTGAGAAAGATAGCTTCTGCAGTATGGGGAATGACTCAGCACAGGGATTCTGGAGGCTGTTCCTTCAGTTCCCTCCCCTGAGCCACCAAACCCAGACTCTCCTCAAGCATCTCTAGTCCACTCCGCCCTCCCTCTGCTGCAGCCCAGAGTAAGTGCCTGAAAACAAAGTTTTGTGCATTGGACCTTTAAGAGGCTCTTTGAGTCTCCAGCCATTTCTCCCTGACAGACACAAACCCTGCTGTTTTTCACAACTGGATGTTTTTTGGATTCCTTTTAGGCTCTTGTGCTGTAGGCTTGGAGCCCAGCTTGGTGTTTAGACCCCACACTTCTCAGGATGAATCTTCCAGCTGCTTAAATATCCCTCTGAAATTTCAGTTGCCTTCCATCGGAGCCCAGCCAGGCCTCTTGCACCTCCTCTGCACTCCCTACCAGTTTTGTTATGGTGAAATGGTTTCTTTTGTCTGCCCATGGTTATAAGGCTTTTCTCCAGTTAGTGTTCAGCTGGTTATTCAGGGTGATTTCTCTACAATTTAGTTGTAATTCCAGATTGGTCCTGGGAGGAGGTTAGTGTAGCTTCCACTTACTCCTCTGCCTTCATGGATCTCCTAAAGTTTTCGATACTAATTTATTTTAGAGGGTAAGACCTTATATGAAAAAAGAAATAACAGTGTGATGATTGCAGGAGGCAGGCACATAGGTGGAGATGGAAGATGATACAGGAAAGATAAATCGTGATGAATAAAATACCATTAAAATAATGTAATAAAAGAAAAAAAGGAAGTAATTTTATAATTACTCAAATACCCATGAAGCTCCATATATGAAGGCACATGGAGGTCCTTCTATTAATCCTTGTTTTCCTACTTTTCATAATCTTCCTTATCCTATTATCTTTCGGTGACTTTCTCTTCCACCAGGTTGTGGGGAGCTAAGCAAGTCTCTCCTGCATTAGCGTTAATAACTCTTAATTCACTATAAGTCACAAGCTTTGACGCAAACTCATGGTCCTGCTTGACCATAACACTGGAAAGATATAGTTTTCCTCAAGGATAATGGGAGACATAGATTTATTTAATATAACAATGCATTTAAAAGAAAGGGAATTAATTTAGTGACTTTGAAATAAAATAGGAAAAAACAAAAATAACAGATAAACTCTTTATTTTAAGATTTTATTTTATTTTACTTTTAGACAGAGGGGAAGGTAAGGAGAAAGAGGGAGAGAAATATCAATGTGTGGTTGCCTCTTGCACTCCCCCTACAGGGGACCTGGCCCACAACCCAGGCATGTGCCCTGACTGGGGAATCAAATGGGCGACCTTTTGGTTTGCAGGCAGGCACTCAATCCACTGAGCTACACCAGCCAGGGCTGAACAAGTAAACTCTTCAAGAGACATTTTCACTCTAAAGGTCCATGGCAGCCGCCCTCCAAGGAGATTTGTTACTCAGAAGTTGTTTTAAATTAGAAAAACAAGACCATCTCACATACATCAAGCTAGAATTACATTGAAATAAGCTCACAAAGTTTATATAAAAACAGAATTATTTAGAAAAGATTTAGAGTAATTCTGAGGTAACAATTGCACATCTCCTTTGCCCATATACAAAATAAAATTACTCAAGAAGTTGTAGCAAGAAACACTTTTAGTTATCCAGAATATATCTCACTGATTTTGTGGATTAAATTAAATGTGGCAAAATATTATATAATATCATTTTAATAAGTTAATAATCAATGTTCAGTGTTAAATAGAGTATCAAAAATGGATGAAACCATTCTATAATATCTTGTCTATTTATGTATTTGTTTTTTTCTCTGACTTGATACAACCATGCTGTTTCACATTTATAAAAAAAAGATTTTGTACTACATTTTTCATAGTTAATTACTTAGCTCAGTAGAATAATTATTTGACAGTATTTTTATGAATCATTACTTCAAACTTCTTTGTTTTGTTTGTAAAAATTAGGGCAAAGTATATCAACAACACGAAATAAATTTATAATGAAAATCACAGAATCTTAAGACTGAAATTAACTTTTAAAAGCATTTGCTTGGCTGATAGTGAATTTATCTATTGGTTATTCTGATGTTTTGAACAAAATATGAATTTATCGCATATGGGCCACAGTTTATTGAAATATAAAACAACAAAATGAAAGGAATTCCAGATGGAATAGTATCAGCCCATTTTGTCCCCTGTCAGGTTCTGAACTAATTATAGTTACTTGAGAAAAAGATACATCTAAGTATTATTTCCATATCAAAATACAGTTTGCACTCAGACCAATAACAGCTAAAAACACTTAATTAGAATCTTTTCCTGAAATATGAACACAGCATGAAACAAATAACATTGACCTAATAATAAAAAAATCTCATGTTCTAACCCTGATCCTACAGCTAACATCATCTGTGACTGAGGCCATGTCAGTTAGTCTTTCTACCAGTTGACTTGTCTGTAAAATAAAAGGTCTGCGATGAGGTCATCTCTAGGGTAACTTTCATCCTCAACTTTTCATGATTTAATATACTTGAATAGCCCCAGTATAGAGCCAAGAAGATCTGTGTTCTATTGGGCTATGACTTCCTCAGTTCTGGCTCTTTCCATACCACAGAGAGGATAAAACTTCTTTTCAAAATTTTACAAATATTTAAGGTAGTTAAGAATTTGAGAAGTAATTTAGCATACACAATCCCATCTTTATAGTCATTCATATATTTAAAAACAAAATATTGTATATGTCAAAAAGATAAACCAAAAGTTTATACCTGAAAAATATCTTACATGAGCATTCTTTGTTAGCTGTGATAAGGGATTTTGAAAGGAAGACAATGTCTTACTATTGATGCCTACATTTTTTAAGTGTGTTTCTATGTACAAAAGTCACAACCAAAATTTTGGAGAGGGTAGTTGTGGGGTAGAAGAATAACCACCTTCTGTGGTGTTTACTTTTAAGGAACATGTCTGTGTCCATGTCCCTGAAGGAAGATGCTGGAAACCCTGGTGGGCACCGGCCAGGTCCCTCACAGAGAGCGGTCACCTTGCCTCCCTGTGAAAGAGACGATCGACTGTCCCTTTGATGCCAAATACAGGGTGAGTCAGAAGGTTCTTTGCTCTTTCTAGCCTCTCTGACCCTGAGCAGGACTCATGCCCATCCTGTAAAGGGTAGGGAGTGCTCAAATTTGGGAATGACATCAATCACATCTCTTGTTAAAATTGAGATATGTATTTGCTGTCTCTGTCTTTTTTCATTGACTACAACTCCCGTGAGAAGATGGGTAAATTTTTTATTATCTTAAACTCCAATGGTATTTAAATGTATTAACATGATGAGAAGTCTTTGAGGTTTGGAAATAGCAAGTTATGATTACTTTATTTAATAAAAATAGGAAATTTCAAAAAAATATTGGGGGCTGTAGGGAATGGTAAAATATGATCTATTCTTTCCAATCAAAAAATCTAAATTGCAATGAATTGCCAGTGTAACCATATGAAAGAATTTTAGCAACTTACAAAAGTTTAGGGATTGAAGATGTAAATCGCTAAGCATTTAAGTTAATAGGTGTACATTTCTACATGTTTGATGGGCATCTGCTGAATTTCTCTAAGTGTCTGTGGCAATTTTTTGAAATGACTTTAATATTATTCCCTACAAATACAGTAACAAAACAAAGAAGGATACACATGTACTTATTTAATGTTCTTTGGAATGCCTAATAAATATACAATATATTATTATCTGCAGTTGGAAAAAATGAGTACTTGATATTTAGCTTTTATTCAACCAGATTCAATGTTCTATATTTCCTCTAAATAGATAAGAAACTTTCAAAGATAATTTTGTTGTAAACATTTAAAATCTGATCCTGCCTCTTAAAAATAAGGCAAAAATAAAGAATATGCATGGATACAAAAAAAAAAACCATTTACGGGATCCACTAGAATTTAGATCTTATGACTACATTGGGTAAATCACAAAGTAAAGATAACTAAGACAATGTCTGAGCATGTGTATGCTTGGAAGTTGTACCCTATTGACCCAAATGGTTTTCTTCCATTTGTTGTTATTAAGAGCCATTTCATTGGCCAGCTCATAAATTGATTATTTTAGCTTTGGACTCAAATGTTCACCATGAACTATGCTGCTTATAAAGTCAGCACCTTGTCTGTGGCAGCCACATAGTTGGTTTAAGCCATGAGAGATATCCAGAATTCAAACTGATGTCATTTAAATATCTAAGAGACTTGTGGCTCCAAGAGATAGGAGGGGTATGACAAGAATGAAGATTCTCATCAAGTTCACAGGTCTTTAGAGCTTAAGCCAAAGAAATACAAAGTTGAGTCAAAGAATTTTGTAGCTTGGGATAAGGTTGTTGACTTTCATAAGTGGACAGAGAATCAGAGGATGATATGCCCCGGCCAGGTATGAGGTTGTTTTATCGGCTATTTCTGTAAGTTTTGGTATCCACAACAGAGTGGCAGCCAGAGTGAGGGAGCATATTGACATCTGAATCTCCCTTCTTAAATTCCTGTAAATGTCTCTGGGCAACAAGAAATTCAGTCTAATTGGACTGCAACCTAAAATTACTTGGGTTTTTCCCAACATTATTTGATATGACATACTGCTTTTGTTTTTAAAGTGGGTAAATCTTTTAATTTCAAACATAAGAATTAAAGGTAGAAGTATTTGGAAAATCAATTTCAAACCCTGGTCAGTTTGGCTCAGTTAGTTGGAGCATCCTCTCATGCACCAAAATGTTGCAGGTTCAATTCCCAGTTAGGGCACATACAGGAGGCACTGATCAATGTTTCCCTCTCATATCAATGTTTCTCCCTCTCTCCCCCACTCTCTAAAATCAATAAACATATCCTTGGGCGAGGATTAAAAAATAATAGTGATAAACTAAAAATAAAAACAAAAGTCACCTCTTGAAAAATCCATTATGCACTTCGAAGCCATCTTCAAAGACATAAAATGTTAAGTAAAAATATTGCACTTTGAGTTTTGAGAGATGTATTTCTAAACTGGTTATGATAGCAATGGTATTGGAGACAGTACAGCAGTATGGCATGTGTGATAGACATTTATTTTCTTGGATATTTATGTTGTCATTCCTTGTATGTTAAGATTAAAAGTAAAGTCAATTTAGATAGACAAGCTTTAGAGTTCTTTAAAAATAATTAAGCTAGGACTGTTTGGTCTTTGTCTGGGTTAGTCAGATTGGGAAAGAAGTGTTGACTTACAAAAGTGAGAAAGAACCATTAAAAAGAAATTAAGTGATGACAAAATTATTTCCCCTGAGGGCAGCCAAAAGCTTTTAAAACTCTTTAAAACAGCTTTAAATCATGGGAATGATTGCGGTTCTGTTTTGAAATTGGTGGGGTTATTCCCATTAGGTAGAAATGCATGTGAAATGCCAATAAAGAAGATTCAGAGCTGAATACACAAGCCCCAGTGTTAATCAGACAGGAGGTCAGAAACAAACACTGGGAAGGAAGGCTGGAGAAGGATGGGGACGGGTGGGGTCAAGTGGGGCAGAGGTAGAGAAAAGAAAATTTCTGGCATTGATTAATTAAATGATTTTTGAACTAATTCTACTTCATAAGAGAAGTAAAGAGTTAAAGGAACTTGATAAAAGAAATTTCCTCAGGCCACAAAAATAACTATAAAATATGGGACTACATTGGATCATACAGCAGTGATTTTCAACTGGTATGCACAGAATTTTTAAAATTTGCAACCCTGTGTGTTTAGCCAGGGACACTGACCTCTTTTCCCTTAGATTGTCAAATAAAAAAAAATGACAATGGTCAAGGCAATAATAGCCATCCAGTGTGAATGAATCAAAATTATTCCTACTTTTTATCAGATTGGCAAAAAATTATGTATATTTTTGGTGTGCCACAGAGTTTTAGTAATTAATTTATGGGTGCCATGAGATGAAAGAGGTTGAAAATTGCTGTCATAAAATATCAAAGTAAGGTCCTAAGCATTTCTTAAATGTTTAAAAGAAGATAACGCTGACTTCCCTCAGGCAAAATGAGTACCACCTTGCATTATGGTGAGAAAGATAATTTTCTGTAAAGAGATGATATAAAGTGTACTTTTTTTAGAGGAGATCATTGCCAACAGCATACTTAAAAAAAAAAAAAAAGCCCTTCTTGATGCCTTCTCGTCTTCCATTTATGGCATCATTCTTCTTCCTATAACAATAAAATCCCTTGAGAGTTGTCTTAATTGAAAGAATTTCCAGCTTTCCTTCTCCCATTCTTTTTTTGAGACCTCCAGATGGGTTCCGCATCCTACCTCCATTCTATCCAGCGGTTCTCATCAACTGTCATTTTCTGCTCACCAACTTCCTTCGTCTATCAGCAACTTTGGCATGCCTGGCCACTTTATTTTCCTGGACAAACCCCCGTTCCTTGGTCTCATAATCCCAGACTTGCCTTGATCTCTGGTTGCTGATTGCATGTGTTTACCAATTCCTCTTCACTCTCCAGCCTCTACATGCTGAAGGGCTCAGGCCGTGTGCACTTCTCTCTCTCTCTCTCTTTTTTCTTTCCTGTTTCACCTGTATGCACTACCTACATAATCTCATCCAGTCTCCTGGATTGACATACCGTTTATATGTTTGTGGTATTATTGCTCCAAATCATATCTTTAAATCTCTCAGTTGAATTCCAAACTAAGTTACCCACCTAGCTACTTTAAACCTCTACCTAATTTTTTCAAAGTGATCTCCAGATACTCATCACCTTACCTCACTCCCCAACCATAACCTGCTAGTCCTGCAGTCTTCCTCCTATCAGAGAATGGCATTGCCCATCTTCTAGTTCAGTGGTCACCAGTCTGTCTCCTTGTCTGCTCATATATTATCTATGGCTCTTTCCATACTACAAAGGCTGAGTTAAGTAGCTGCAACATAAACCATAAGGCCTACACAGCTGAATATCTGTACTATCTGACCCTTTATGGGAGAAGTTTACAAGCTGCTGTTGTAGTTGCTCAGGCTAAAAATCTAGCAGTCACCTTTGTTCCATAATTTTTATCTGCTTAACCAGCAAGTCTTATTGATCCAATCTTCAAAATACTGTATATCCAGAAGATGAACACTGATTGTCACCACTATTGCCACAACTGATCGAAACCACCATCCTTTGTTATCTGGACTACTGAAAGGGACTTCTAACTGAGAGAGGGCTTCATATGTATAAATAAATGAAGAGATGTATAAAAGCCAAAAAATTCAAAGTTTGATATAAGAGTATTCAAATAAGATTAGTGATTAGGAAATGATGGAAAAATGTTCCGTAATTTAAGTATATTCATGGCTCAGTGTGAAACTGTACTTTAGCCAAGTGCTTTGAAAATGCCCAAACTCTATCTAAATATAATTAAACTAAATGATTGCCTTGGGGGTATGGTCTAGTAATGAAGATGACTGAAGTAGTATTGGGTATAAGATGACAAAATGCACCTGCTGCTTTACCTCTGGACAGTTACATGGAGGAAAAGAGGGAGGGAGGGGGGAGAGAAAGAGAGAGAGAGAGAGAGAGAGAAAGAGGCTCTCAGAAATGAGCAAATTTGCCCCACCCAAAGAGGCTACTCCTCTCTAAGCAGTTGTTGACAAGTAGGAAGTCAGCTTGGTGTCTCTAAACCTTGCCATTTTCAGGATAATCTAGAAATCCTGATGTACATGTGAAATGTGTCAACTTTTACATGTTGAAAATTATATTTTAAAAATGTAAAATTCTGTACATAAGATCAATATTATGCAGAGCAAATTAAACATACCTACTAATTAGAGTGGTCAATGGGCTTACAGTTTATGAACTCTGACGTAGGGTATGGTTTCCACCATTACACTTACATGGAGGTGACATCTACCCTTTTAATCTCCGTGATGGTGGCCGGCCATAGTGACCCTGGAACTACATTTACCTCAAACCTCCTTACAATAAACTTACCACACAGGGATGGCTGCTTTGACCTCAACAATGGAAAATCCAAGAAAAGGAAGTTCCCACATTAACAAAAAGATCCTAGGTAATTCCTTCATGAGCAGCAAGTAAATGAATATTTATTGAGAGGCACTGGGTATTGTGCATCCACTGTCAGCAAGGCTAACATAAACTCTGCCTCACAGTTTAGGGAAGAGAGAGGCAACAAAAACACTACCAAACAAATATGTAAATAATTGCAAATTATAAAAAATTATATAAATGTATATAATACATTATACATATTCAGGGATGGACAAAAGTAGGTTTACAGTTGTAATACAAACAAATAAGAATAAACTCTGTTTCTCATACTCAGAACTGTCAACCTAATTTTGCCTGCCCCTGTATAATGTATGTGATGCATTATATAAAGAAGCTCCAAAATAACTATTTGATACTATGTTTCTTTCCTTTGAAGCATCCTTAATCAGTCAGGTACTGTACTTTGCCATGTGTAATGCGCACCCATATTTTTGTGCACATTATACATGGGATTATTATACCCATGGCATGTAATCATTATACCCATATATAATGTGCATTTTTATTTTTCCCTCAAAAACTTGGGCAAAAAAGTACACTTTATACATAGCAAAATATGGTATATTCCCATGTAAGTGTTGTTCTCACCCACAGTGCCTGTGTGATGTTTTCTGCAAACAGGTTCTGAGTAAATATTCAGTGAAATTTTGTGATAATATAGAAATTATCACTGGAATAATTCTTTTGGTTTAGCCTAGAAATTGTTTCAGTATATACTCTCCTAATAAATAAGTGGATATTTGAGCCACAAAATACTTTTCTCCGCTCAGTTTTGTGTTCTGAACCATGACATAAGATAGTTCTGAAAGCACATTTTAGAGTTCCAACTCAGCAAATTGCTCCGGAATCTCCAGGGTAACTTTTGAAAAGAGATGTCTGGCCCAACCCTGGACCTATTGAATCAAAGTTTCACAGCTGGGGACCTTGAATATGTACTTGCGAAGTGGTCCTGTACTCTTCTGGTTAACAAGTTATCCAAAGCCTTATTTGGTGTTATGTTATTATGATCACAGAGAACTCTGACCCTCCTCTCCCCTCTCTCACCCCTACTCCCCATTCTCCTCCCCCACACTCACACACCACACGAGGGGCTTTGGAAGGAAGGGGGAGTTTTGGTAGTTAATGTCTGTTAATTTTCACTTTATAAGCACTTAATGTTAGTATCCTTTCTTTCAGCTCTGGTCTGTTATTGGTTCAAGATTTAATAAAAATAATAACACCTCACCAGTAAAGTATCTCCCTGTCACAGACACTGGGCACCAAACTCTGTGAGGATGTTTGCTGTGTGTATAAATGAAAGGATTATGGGTCAGAGGGCTAGAGAAATAGTACTGTATGCTGCTGTACAAATAAGCTAACATCACTCATTCTGAGAATGACATTTCCAGTGAAGGAAACATGTAGTCTGTGGCTACGTGGTTGCGAATACAGAGATAACAGGTGGTGTCCGTAGTGCTTATTTAGAAATCATCACTCTAAACAGCTTTAATAACGGAGGTATCAAAACATGTGGAAGAACTGTATACATCCTGAAAATCTAAAAACTTGAAATAATGTTTAAAAGTTTGTAATGTAAGGCCTTCTCTTTCCATTATAACATCAAATCTATATTTAAAACACACATTTGACCTACACATGACTTAGTACATGAGACTGTGATTTGGATCAGTGGGAGACTTTGGCCATCAAATCTGACAACCTCACTTTTGGCTGCATCCACAGAATCAGAACATATGGAGGAAAAATTGATCATCACTACTCCACAGTGGACAGGCTGCATCAATTCCAGGTACCGCACTGTCAGAACAACACACATGTTGGAACCCAAGCAGAGATGACAACTAGGTGAAAGATAGCCTTTGATCAGAGCCGCACTGCTTCCCACAAGTAGCAGTGATGGAGTACCTTGATTCTCCATTTCCTTAATGACACAACTCTTGCCTTTCCTAAGATTTTCAGAAAGCCAATCTCTTTGTTCAATTTTTCCTGGTAGGTCACACTCTGGAGGCTAAGAAAGAGCTCAGCAATGGGGCCAGGGGTCTGAGACACAGGTGCTCACAGGCTTCAAAGGCTCAAACCACCATTATAATGCAGAATTTTCCCTTACAGTGCCGAAGAAAGAATACAAGGAGCAAGTTTTAACTCCACATGAAGAAATACCTTCCAATATTCAGTGATGTGCTCAGATGAAATGCATGTAGGGAAATTCCTAGAGCGGAAGATGAATGCATGAAAGGGAGTATGTATTGTAGTCTTTCCAAGTGTGGGTTTTGTGGGTTTTGTGGTCAGATAGAACTGTGCTCTCACCAGTTAGATTTACTTGCTCTGTGACCTTGGCCAACTTACTTAAAGCTTCGGGCTTCCTGTCTGTCAATGAGAAAAACCGTCACCATCTCTCAAGACTGCTGTGAAAGTTAGATGAGTGACTGAGATCATTGAGCCCAGCTGTAGCAGCACAAGGGTATATGTAAGAGTAGATATTATCAGTACTGGGGATTCAGGCCCTGGATGATGCGGTGTCAGTGAACTAACAAGCAGCCTAAAATGGGAAGCAGTAAGGTGCCCTTTGATCACATTATCTGGCAGCCTGAAGTTTAAGAGACATCAAGCTTTAATCTCAAGGAACCATTCAATCAGATAAAGTGAAAACAGGCAAACCCTAAAGCAACTAAATAATCAGAAGCAGAATTGTATATAGATAACAAGGAGCTTTCTTCCAGGGAAAAATAACATCAGATAGTGGGAGATAAAAACTAGGAAACATTTAAGAAGTTTTAGAACTTATGAATTCACCAACTTAAATTCCTCTTTTACATATGCTTTATTTTTAAGTTTTAAGACCAGTCTGTTTTTTTTTTAATTGGTTCTAGCAATAGTCCTCCTTGCTAGGGAAATATAATATTCATCAGCTATCACTTAATACTGGAGTTGTGAGTCAGGAAGACATTTTCATGTGTGGTTATTTTTTTTTCATGATCTTGCTGTTATAATAATCTAAATGTTGATTTATTGATTGTTAAACTCTCCTCTGATACATATGCAAACCCCCTACCTTGCCATTGCCCACTTGGTCAGAAAAATCCAAATTCCTTTCTCACTATCTGCTGCCTGCTGCAAACATGATCTCCCTGGTTATTCAGAGACACAGATTGGGTAGAATGCTCCTATTTGATCAAATTATGAAATATGAATTTGATATACTTTTTAGGAGGAAAAAAATATGTGTCCTTAAGTAACATTTCTGGACTGTTTCAGTTTGAAGTATGTGGTGTGAAATTTTAAAAGTCATGAAAAGTTTAGTCTGAAAACACAACTTGTTAGTCTTTCATGTTCATGTCAAAAAGAATGCTTGATACCTGATTTTAGACATGATGGGTAGCATAGACTGGAAACATTGGAACCCCATTCCTCCAAACCTCACTCTAGGATATATTTTGTGCCAAACATCTTTTTCTTGATCAGTTTGAGCTGTTAGTCTTTCTTCACCTTGCCCCCCCACACCATCATTCTTCAGATTCTTATAGATAATTAAACATCTCAAGTTCAGAACTATTTAATGGCCACCAAATGACTATTCAATGGTTTCACATGTACTAAACTTGGGACACCAGACCAGTCACACTAGTCAGCTTCTATTTTCCTGAAATCATTTAATTAGTTTCCAGAATGACCTTAGTCTTAATATGTCAAAAAACTCAGTGGCACCTGTTATTATTTAGGCCCTTGAAACAGATTTGAATTCATGTTGATTTAAGTCTCTGCAGTTATTCTAAAAAAAAGATGAAGCTTTCTTGCAAAAATTGTTGAGTTGATTCCCAAACATAAAATCATCTCTCCATGCTGTCTCCATTTCCCCCTACCCCTTATGGAAAGTGGTCCATTTTGATTACCAAAGCATATGCCCATCCAAAATTCTTTGTGGTAGAACAGTGATTTTCAACCTTTTTCATCTCAGGCACACATAAACTAATTTCTAAAATTCTGCAGCACACCAAAAAATATATCACATTTTTTGCCAGTCTGACAAAAAAAACGTATACTTTTGATTCATTCATACGAGACAGCTATTGTTCTGCTGCCTGTTGCCTTTTTTTTTTTTAATTTCACAATCTAAGAGAAAAGAGGTCAGTGCCCCTGACTAGTCAGGTGTTGCATGTCTTAAAAATTCCCATGGCATACTGGTTGAAAATTACTGTAGCTACTTCTTTCAATAGCTATAGGTGTGTACATGGATGATACACCTGCAGCCACTTAAAAACTACCCAATACCCACTCTTTACTTTGTGTTCCTCAAATCAGAGAAACCTGGTTGTCTTAGTCAAAAGTGAAGGCAGCCTCTTTGACTGTTCTATCACATAAATCACTTTCTCCTATTGATTTGATACCTAAATTTACTTTGTCACATCCCTATGACGAACTTTATTGAGGTTTCAATCATCACTCACCCAGACTGACAAAGTGAATAACCACCTCTGAACTGTGCTCACTGCCTTTACTTCTGCCTCCCTCCAATACCCTCCTCATTCTGGAGCCAGAATGACCTTTCTGAAAAGCAAATCAACTATATAACATTTCTGCTTAAAACCTTCAATTAATGATACAGTTTTGATCTTACAATAAATCCCAAACAAGTTTTTGCATGCCTTCTCTAGCCTCACCAAACATTATTTTTCTTTAATACACTTCATCCAAGCCACATAGAATTTTTATTCTTGCCTTCAATGCACCATGCACCTTCTTTGGAACACGCTTTCACACCTACAATGTGTTTTCTCTTTCCTTAGATCCCTCCTGTATAACTTTTACTTATTTTTCATTTTTAATATTTGAAGTCATTATCTTCTAGAAGCCTTTTCGTCCTCTGTATCTCAAGTCCAAGTTTGGGCCAGGTACACCTGTATGATCCCATAGCACCTACTAGCACTCAGCTCATTGCTTTGCCCACTTGCTTGTCTGTTCAGTTTTCCTATGGAAGGGTGTCTCTTAGCTCCCCATTCAGTCCCCTCAGCAAAGTGCTATGTACCTGAATAGATATCGTGAGATGAGTGATTGAGTACCAAAGGACCCTTGCCCTCCAGAGTGCCATAGTGACATGCTCTTTACTTAGATGCCCAGAAGTTAAAAGGCTTCATTCAGTTGTTCCACAGGTATTTACTGTGTTCCCTCTAGAACAGATATGATGCTATGTTCTACCAATATTCAGCAGGAATACAATAAAATTTTTTTTCTAACACTGTTGTATTTGGTCAAATATCATTTGCCACCAAAAAAAATTAATTAATTAAAAAAAAATACAGTGTTGAATATTGGGAAACATGGCCACCATGTGTGTGGCCTCTGTGTGAGTCACAGCTTTTCTGTCTTCCACCTAATGGTGACGTTCTGAATCACATCCTGTCCATGTGCTTACATTTGCACTTCTTGGAGTCTATATTCTAAATGGTCTCAAACAAAATGCTCTTCACCTTCATTCAGCTGGCTCCATACATGAGGGCTGAGCATTTGTATACAACACTGATACAGAGCAACATGAACCTTGAAAGAAGCTTCTTATAAAACATGCCCAGCCTCCATTTGTAGTGAAGACATTTGAAAAGTTCTCCATCTAGAACAGGAATGCAGAGGTCCAAAAGCACTGGAGAAATGCCTCAATGTCAGCAGTCTCTCTCAGTCCACTGCTGCCTGGCAAAGGCTCTCAGGTGGCTTTCAAGCAGTCATAAAAGCATTCTTTGAAAAGATTTAGGTTAGACACATCAAATATCTCATGTTCATAACAAGAAAATTGAATTTCCCTTACCAAATGAGAGGAAATGTGCCATTTGGGACTATATATGGGTTCATTTTTTTTTTCAAAGTAATAAGAATAGATATCACAAGTGTTTAGTCAAGTATTGAACAAAGAAAAAAAAAAACATAGGTTATGTTATCTACATTCTCTTCTACAGGAAGTCCAAATAAATGAATCAGCATCTTTTATTATTCCCTAAATATAAATTATTATAGGAAATAGTTTATTGGCTATTTCCGAAGGTAGATTAATCTATTCTCCATTTATTCATTTGACTCATGCTTTTTGTTATGTTACTACCCACTGTGACTTGGTAACCAGTATTTTTCTCTTTTCCATAGAAGCATAGGAAGCTATATTCCTTTAGCTCTGCCAATAACATTTGCAATAGCAGAGGCACCAAACTAATGGAATAGGCTGTATTATCAATATAGCTATTTTGGCTTCTTGAAATTACATTACAACTTTTATTTTCAGTGTTTTGTTCAATTCATATGTATCCTTACATTTATGCTGCCCCTCACCTGCCTTTCCACCAGTCTACTAGATGTGAAGACTGCTGTCTCATGCACAATACTTCACTTAGTTCACACCTGTCACTGTGTGTCGATGTAGGTGTCCAGCTCCTCCCTACCAGTGCCTAATGAAATGGCATCACTGACTCTGTGGTTGCCACCTTTCCTGCCACTTTCACTGCCACTCTGAACTCCATCAATTGCCAGGATCTTTTTTTTTTTTAAATAAACCTCTGCCTCTGCTCTAAACCTCCTGTCTCTCTAATACTTTTATATTAAGTGATCCTCATTCTTCTCTCAAACGCCTCAAAAATATGGCTGATGTACCATGCTTTTCCTCTCCTGTCAATTTTGTTCATGCTTTGCTTTACTTACCATAACAGCCAACCCTACCCTTTCCTGAGCATCGATCTAAAATGCCCCTCCTCCAAGGAGCCTTTTGTGATTTTGCCAACTAGAGATTATCACTTCTTTCTTTGACTTCTGCATGGTATTCGTCTGGACCTCTTTTATTACATTGATCTGATACAGCAGACTATTATACTGAATTATATGCTTAGTGAATTTTTCCCTGTGTTTTCTTTTTTACTGTTTTGTTTACACTTTAAAGACAAAGATTTCTGTTATCTTTGGATCTCATATTCTCATGGAGGGACTTCAAATTTTTTAAATTTAATTTATTCAATTGATTTGGTTTCAAAAAATATTCTACAAATTTTACTCCATGTGTGAGTCTTGCAATTTCATTCTTTTGGGGATAATTCTTATTCTAAGAAACTAGTGTGGTTTGTGGTTTAGAGTCATGGTTTAAGCTGCCCTTAGGAAGAATGAAAAGCAGCTGGTGTCCAAGGAGCCCTGGAAATTTGTCAGTAAACTAATTGGAGCACAGAAGCCAGAGTAAAGAAGTATGACTTGCATATCTTAAACTCTATCATATTATTACTTTTTTGAACTTATAAAAGAATTTTTATTTTGAGTGCATGGGATAAAATATTATTATAAATGATGAGAAAATTTATATTAAAATGTAAATAATACAGTTTTCCCTTGCTACCTGTTTGGGATTGGTTCCAAGACCCCCAAATCCATGGATGCTCAAGTCTCTTATATAAAATGGTCTAGTATTTGTATATTACCTACACACATCCTTCTTATATTTTAAATCATCTTTAGATTGCTTATTATATCTAATGCAATGTAAGTGCTATGTAAATAGTTGTTATACTGTATTGTTTAAGGAATAATTACAAGAAAAATGTCTATACATTGTTGGTCTGACTACATGGTACATATCAGAACAATGTGACAGATTTTTTCAGACTATATTTGATCTGCTGTTGCCTGAATCCACAGTTGGAGAACCCATGGATATAGAGGGCTGACTGTCATATCAAAATTAATGTTACTTAAAAATAGACATACAAAAGTGACTAGCACCCTGAAGCTTAAAATTAAGGTTTGCAATAACTATACAAATAACTATAAATCCAGGTTGATTTTGATGAGAGAAATATAATAAATTTATAGGTTATGGTGCTTCAAGAAGAAATCAAATGTGGTTGTGATCATAAGAAATATCAGCAAAGGACACACATTCTGCTTAAAACTTGAAGGATAGGATTATAAATAATGGCAGACCTTAATGAGGTGACATTAAAAAGAGGAAATGGTATGGGAAAAGGTTCAGAGAGGAAAGCTGGGGATGAAAGAGATTACAAGTCAAGCTGGTTCAATTAGGAAAAGCCCTGAGCTGAAGACTGTCTTCCACAAGGCTCCTGTAGTGATATCATTCACTGATGGGAATAATTTGTACACATGGCTGGTAGCCATAGTGAGCTAAGTGTCTCAAGTTTTTGAGATACATAGTAGAGTTACAAACTGAACTCATTTTCAAACTGGTCACAGTCCAAATCAATGCTGAATAAACTAAAATAAAGGTAACCGTGTACAATTAAGATTTGTATTTTTCACCTGGTCTGGAGATTAGCCATTTAACATCTGTGCTCTGGCCTACAAGCAAGCGTTTATATTGTACTTCCTTCAGAGTTTCTCTGAGCTTACATGAGGAATCCGATGAATTATTTCAATTGGTCAATTTACTCTGGGAGTTCTAAAATTTCACTACATTAAGCATATTTTTCTAACTGAACTAATCAATTTCCTCCTGCCGCAGGGCCTTTGCCCTTTCTTGCTCTTCCCTCTGCCAGGAATGCTCTCTGCTCACCTGTCAGTGCGGCTCACTCTCTTCCCCTCTCTCTGTGGCTCTCACTGAGCTCTTCCCTGGCCACCTTATTAAATTTTGCAACCTCACCACAATCTACTTTATTTTTCTTCATCTTTAGTGTCTTTTAATGTACTATGTACTTTATTTATCTCGTTTATTGTCTAATTCCCCATCTTAAATGGCCAGGGAGTGTCTATTTTATTCATAAATGTTTCCCTAATATTTACAATAGTGCCCAATGCATGATAGGTGCTTGATAAATATTACGTGATAAATACTTATGCAAAGGAACTATTTGCAGGGTTTATATGATAATCTGAGACAGTCGTGTGATACTTTATAGGACTTAAATGTTCTAACTGCTATTTCTCATTAATTTTACCGAATTAAGGAAGATTTATAGAGCTTCTACTATCTAATCAATGCTATATCTTGTTCTTACAAAATAAATTGTATATGATAGCTCTTGTATTTGAAAAACAAATAAGAGAGGAATGACAAATAGAATATGAATGCTATAGGATTTCAGTTGGCCATTTAAAGAAGGAAACAAAGATATCCTGACACCTCTGGCGGGGTTCCTCCAATGGAACATTTGCTAGAGCTAAATGAAGAGTGCCCCCAATGCAATGCATGCAATGCATGGGCACTGAAATGACACAGACCTAAATTCTAATCCCAGTGATCCTGTCCATATGGATAATGATCCATGCCATCTTGGCCTATCCATATACTTCTTGGAGTCTCAGTGATTTTATTTGTAAAATAAAGATCACAATCTTAACCTCATAGGGAAAATGTGAGCTATCAAATGAGGCCATCTGTGGAAACAATTAGCCAAGTCCTTGGCACATAGAAGCAATTAAATAAATACATGTGGAATGAGTTAATTCTTGATCAGTGGGGAAAGATATAACTAGAAAAATGTGGCTTTATTCAATCTCATTTCTACTGTGTTATACCCACCTATGCCTTTACTCATGATGATACTTCTTCCCTCCATATCATTAAAATAGTGAGTTGCATTATATACTGACAGGTTGTTATGTAAACTATTACTTCCATTTTACAGATGAGGAAACTGAACCTCAGAAGCTTAAGTAACTTATCCACAAAGTAAGCAGCAGAGTTAGGATTTCAATCCAGTAGAGCTTGTCTCCAAAGCTGGTTCAGTTGTCTTAAGCCTCACCTTAGTCTCATAGTGATGTGATTTCCTCTGAGAAATACTCCCTAAACCTGCAATCTGGATGCTACCTTTCTGAGCTCACATAGAATCTTATTCATATTACCGTATAATTTATGGTAATTTTGAAAACATTTGTTTCTGTTCTTTCTATGTCTATACATCACAATTTAGAAATACTTCAATGTACATGGCTGCTTCTGCTCTCAGATCTTGAATAGTTTTTCACTGGGGCAAAGAAGTTCATGGAAACCTATGAAAGCTAATATTTATTGAGCATCTATTTTGGAGTAGGCTTTGGTCTAATTCCTCTGCCATTCAACTCAGATACTCTTTATAACAACTCTATTTGGCAGATACATCCTTTATTTTCATTGAAGAGATGATAAAAATGAATGAGGTAGTGAATTCATTCAGCTTGTATTCCAGGACTGGGGTTTCAGCCCAAGCATTTAGATTCCAGAGCTCATTTTCTTTTCTTTTTTTTTTAATCCTCAACTGAGGATATGTATTTTTATTGATTTTGAGACTGAGAGAAAGAGAGAGAGAGAGAGAGAGAGATATCTGAGAGCAAAACATCAATTGGTTGTCTTCTATATGGACTCCAACTGGTGATCAAACCCATAACCTAGGTATGTGCCTTGACCAGGAATCAAACCTGCAACCTTTTGGTGTCTGGGATGACATTCCAAACAACTGAGGCCACCTAACCAGGGCCAGGGCTCATATTCTTAATCATGAAACTATATAACCCCTTATATATTAAGACTAGCTATATCTTCTTTTCCTCTTTCTTTAAAAATCCTAGGAACATGCATTTTTATAGAGTCTACATTACTGTACGCTTCTATGAATTATGCCTCTCTCACATTCGGCTAGTCTTTGTTTTTCCTGTGACACTGACATCTACAAGTAGTCAAACTTAAAAAACTTATTTAAATAAAATAGATGAATATATAACCTGACAGAAACCCCCAGATTTCAGGTGAGCACTTATGAAAAGTTGTTAGTGGTACTGCCACCCCCAACCTCATCTTAGAAATACCATTTTGGTAGTCTTTGTTGCCTTAAATAGGCTCCAAGCTGTGCTCTTGGAAGGTACTGGAATTTAAATCAAAATCTTCCATAAATTCAAAACCAAAAATAAAGAAATTTAACAAACATCTACCTTTTCAATACCTACTTTTTAAAAAAATTCTAAGTAAAATAATTTAAACACACAGAACCTACTTTTAAGAGAGAGCAAAGAATGTGTCCATAGCAAGTTGGAACAGCCCACAAGTCAGTGCACACTGGCTTCCCTGCTATCTGAGTGACAAAGCATTAAATCACAAGGAGGAAAGAGTCAGCATGTTCTCTGAGAACACAAGTAAATTAGCTCAGAAAGAGCTTTGTCCAAGAAAAAGAAAAAATACCTACCCAGAGAATAAATCATGCACACAAAACCTATAATTTAAAAAACTGTTTTCAAGAAATGTTTTAACTGATAGATATGTCAATTAGCTAAACAAAGCCCCCCAACATTTTCCATGTGAATTTTTTAAAGTGAATTCCAAGTATGACCAATCAAACATACTTCACTTTTTACCTAGGTTTCTTATATAAGACATGATTCATCAACGGTTATGGAACTCGCAAAAGATAACTAGACACCCCCCACCCTTTAATTCTATAATGGAAAAGTGCTTAAGTTTACCAGGCACGCAAAAACTTTTTCTGAGTTTTAATGTGTAAAAAGTGTCCTCATCTCATAACATATAAACACTTTTTAGATTTCTTCAAATGTACAATTTAAATAAAGCTTTCTTACTCAGAATTTAAAGAAATATTCCTCTTACCATATATTCCATGTTTGCTGCTGGTGGGAACACTTTGCCCCGAACTTGGTTATGATAGTCAAGAATGGCGATCATGTCATTTTGCGAAATGTAGCGCTTCCGCCTGGATTTGGGGATGTCCGCAGAATCTAGCTGTGCTTTCAGAGCTGCTTCAATATCAGTGAAATTATTGGTTGGCGAGGATGAGTCAGTGGAATTGAGTAAGACAACAGCACTTACTTCGCAAAGAAGGGAGAACAGGAGAGCGCTGCTGATGGCAGAGGTTGCTGTCATTTTGAGGGTGGAGGAGAGGCCACCGAGTTCACTTTGCTTTAAATTAGAAAGGCGGAATTAGGGTCTACGAAAGGAAAAAAAAAAATGGACCAGAGAGTAAGGGTTTACAAGTTATTATTTGGGAGCATTCCTTCACTTGCTTTCTCCAAAATATTCAAACACATGTTGAACTCAAGCCTAGGAGACAACCCATAGTAGTCTCTTTACGTTTTACTTGGTGTTATGAGGCAGATTCCTAAGAGGAATTTCCTAGAGCTAAAGGAAAATTAACAGCATGAATACTAATCCTAAAATGAATGTGAACCCTTTGCCCCAAGTGCCTGCACCACAGAATGCATGGCTGCATATGTATTTTCAGAGGGAAATCTTTAGGAATTAAAATTCATCTTAAGAGTGAAGAGGAAAAAATGCATCACAGGTAACAATAGAGAATGTGCTGATAATGTCTCCCAGACACATATGGACACCAAGTGATAGAAACATACAAAAGAACCATAATCATCCAATCTCATTTCTAAAAGCAAAAAAAAAAAATAAAAAAATAGTGAGCTACTTTACAATCAATGCATGCAAAATAAACTTGTTGAGCTAAATAGCTTACCTCTGCACAATGCCAAAATGAATGTTTTGTTCTTCCAAAAATTTAAAGTTCTTTGCTTTTGCTAGGTTGTAGTATGAACTCTTGTAAGAGGAGTGTGTCTTATTACAAACTCTCAGAGAGCAAAAGTCTGCAAGGTTTGAATGCTGCTGGCTACAGGAGCAGCTAACAGCTTTTATATGTCACAGTCGGCAACGTCCAGAAAGGGCAGTCTCTCTTAGGGTCTCTCCTAGCCAAAATCAAAGGGGAGGGGTTTTGGATAGAAAAAAACAGTGATTGGGTGGCAACCTTTTTTTATGTGGGTGGTGAGGAAATTGAGTCACACCCACAGCTTACAAAATACAAACCATAAAAGACAAATCCCTTTTTCTCTGGGCTTTCACCTTTTCTGTAAGTGGTTAATTTCCCTCATTTAATAGTTTCTAGTTCCTGGTTCCCATACAAAAAAAAGAAGAAAAAAAATAGAATGTAAGTTCTTGAAAATACAGATTGGGTAATAAGGAGTACTTTTTTTAAGACAGTAAATGACATGGGAGCTGAAAAGAGCAAGCTAATATTAAATCAAAAGATCAGCTCACAGAGTTAATCTGGCTGGCCACAAATATGATTCAAGAGGGATGCCAGGGAAATCAGTAGTAGCCAAACTATAGCATATGGTATTAGGATAATAGGTGCTCACGTGGTGGTTCTCTGTTCATGTGGCTTTATTCCTCTAATTTCTATATTTATTCATTCTCTCTCTGTCTCTGTCTCTCTCTCTCTCTCTTTGTCTCTTTCTCTGTCTCTCTCGGTTCATCCTCCCTCTCTTTTTCTTTTTCTCCAGTGTGAGGTAGCAAATTACCTGCCTTTTACCTGCCTCATGTGTAATGCAAATAGACAAGCCCATGACAATTGACAGCAGCCAAGATAACATCTGTTTCAGGTTTAGAAGCATATAGCTGAAATTTTAAGCAGAGAGTGGCTCAGCTGCTCAGGAAGCGTGTTGGAGGGCACAGCACAGAGTCCATGAAGAATTTAACATCAGCAGCAACAGGAGCTGCCAACAGTCAGAAGTGCCTTCTTAGAAAGATGCCATTGGAGCAAAATCCATGTCCGGCAAGGCAAGAGCCAAGAATGTGAATATTAGGGCAATCTTTAATAAAAGGACCCTCAAAAATGCCATGTGTCCTGGTAACATTAACAAAATGTAGCCCATTCACAGCAAGTGGCAACAGGCATCTTGGAAAATACACACTAATCAGTTTAGAAACTCACTTAAAACAATGCACTGACTTGTCCAGTGTGCCGATGTACTTGTCTCCTATGTGTTTCTGCAGGAGGACTACTACGTGAATTTACAGTCATCAGAAATGATGGTCATGTGGTTAGAAGTACACCAGTCTGAGAGCCAAGTTTCCTGGGCTATATTCCCAGTTGGATCTCCAGCAATATGTGTGGCCTGATGCATATTGTTTAACTCTTTATTAGTGCGTCTAAAAATGGGGAAGGTGCATATTCTATGGTGAGACTGACTTCATAAAGTTCTTTAAGAGAGCAACAAAATGTTTGAAACCAGAAGTGTCACTGAAGTTCTAAGTACAGTGACAAGATGCAGTCAGAGATGGTGATAGCATGTGTCAAAGTTCAGGTTTTGCCATATTTTGATGAGTATCAAGCTCTAACTAAAATGTAGTCATTTTAGGAGAGCTCAATTTGCAATACTGCAAGCTATAAATAAGACTTAACACTGTAGACTTGAAAAAGCAAGACCATATAAGGGCAGGAGGTGAGTAGGAATAATATGAAACATCAGAGCAGCAAAAGGAAATGCACATGACCACTCAGAGCTGCAGAAGTTTAACAACTGGAGCTGTCCAGCTAGGGTCTCACATCTTCAGAAAGGACTTATGGTACCTTGAATAAATCTCAAGGGTACTGTATTAAGGATTTCTTAATTGAATAGGAGGATAGACAACATATTCTCTGTGAGCCGCCCAGCTCAAAGATACCAGGACCTTTTGAGAAATTAGTGACAGCCTATACTTTTCAACATATGTCATATAGCTGCTGTCTGATGTATAGTGAACAATAGAACTTTTAATGCCTAAGCAGTGAACATGAGCCTTTTTTTCCAGGGTGGCTTAGCTCTTGCTTAGAATCTCACAAATATCAACCGTTGCTTTCAAGGTTAAATTTTTGTCATTTACACAAAGAGGTATTGTCTATCTCTTGGCATTTGAATTAAGGGACTTCCATGCAAATAAAAAATGTTCCTTGAGAAACGTGTCTGAACCATAAATGGGTTTTCTGTAAAAGAAAGTAAAGGGAAAGAGGAGGAGAAAGAAAGAAGGAATTCCTGAGACAGACCTAAACAAGATGAATAACATGAGAGCAGATCTGATAGTTGCTCCATCTTAAGACCCTGAGGCATGTCAATGATTTCAGATGTCTTTCAACACACATGGATTATATTGTGGAATTTTGGACTATTAAGAATAATATGGAATCATAAAAAAAAAAGAACTGTGTGAGGAGAGTTAAGAATTATGCTTCCAAGCAGATGTTATTGCCAGGAGAATATTTAAAATGCTTTGAAATTTTAATTATAAAATACTTGCAAAATTAAGAGGCATGCATCCAAGTTGTCAGTAAAAGAACTATTAATGAATAAGTAACAATGAGATGATTATTTATGAAATCTCTTTTTGAAAACGACCACTGACATGTTTAGAAACCTTCATGGCGATGCTTGCCAACCAAGACAGGAGTGGAATGCAGTTATATCACCAAAAGGAAATAGATAAACAATTGGCAGCAACTATGTCCACCTTGAAACCTGTGAGAAAATTATTGGGATTTTAAAATTGAAATCAAATACATTGTAATGGTCTCAGACTGGCACACCTGCTTAAGCAAAGGTACTTTGAATCAAAATGTGTTCCATGGACTAGTGGCATTGAAATTGGGGGGCGAGGGGGGGTTGTTAGAAATGAATGTCAGAATTTCAGGCCCCGTCCGAGACCCACTGAATCTGAATCTGCCATTTTTCAGAATCCTCAGATGATTTATGTGCTCAGAGTTTGAGAAGTACTATATAATTTTTTCAGAGACACACAGACATCAGCTACTACACATGTGCCCATTAAACTCTCTGTAAAACTGTTTTTATCTAAGACCATGGGAAGAATCAAAGACAGTATAGGAATTTACAAGCATTTTTGAAGAGGGGAACATAAGTCAACCTCTACTTCATAAGGAAAAAATATAATTGCAAATAGCATCTCACAAAGACATGGTTTAGTAGTAGTAGTCAGAGCCTTATTAAGATTACTGTATAAACCTTATTTATTTTTTAATATGAGGGGGACCCCCCAAAAAATAGAATTATCTTCTGGAGGACAGGCCCCTTATAGCACAGACCTCCCCCACTAGGTGAGTGTTCCAGGACCCCTCTATATCAGTCCACCACTGGTACTGATGTGAGAGGCTGCATTTGGCCTAAGTGAATTTTTTTTTTTAAGACACTTTCAAGCATTTGCCCATTTCATGATGGGTAATTTATGAGTGAACACTGCTCTGAGTGTTCAGCACTTTTTGACCAAAACCCGCATGACCTCCATACCCCAACCTCCCTATTCACCTGATCATTCCCCAAGTGACTTTTGTTTTTGTTTCCCTGAATGAAAAAGTCCTCAAAGGGAAACATTTTGCCGATGTGGAAGAAGTGAAAAAAAAAAAAAAACAGCAGAAGCTCTAAAAGGTGTAAAAATGGACAAGTTCAAAAACTGTTTTGAGCAGTGGAAAAAACATCTCAATAGCTGTATTGCATCAGATGGAGAGTACTTTGAATGTGACTGAAATTTAAACATGTATGGGTAAATGCACAATTTTTTATGAATACATTCCATTTTGGGGGAGTCATTCCTTATACATATTAATTTGTCACAAGGTTGTTGAAAACATGATAAGCAGCATAAATTAGTGTTTTGTACATTGTGATTGCCATATAAACAGAAACTATAACTTTACTTGTCATACCCAAGACAGAAGCCCAAATCATCCTCTGTCTCTCACTCTTTCTCACATTGTTTTATAATAAATCCCCTGGCTCTGCAGAACATGGGGATTTTTACCCCTGAAATGTTTTAGCAATCTATCTCTGTTTTATTTTATCATTATCATGACTGCCTAAAGTCAATCCCATTATCTTTTCTAGGATTAGTCTAATGTCTTTTCTCATTCATTATCAATGTTGTCTTTGGTTACCTTCCAAAAAATTGAATCAAATCATTTCGTTCACTTACATATAACTCTGTTGGCTCTCCAGTGCCCATCAAATTCAAGTGCACTGATTGTCCTTACAAGATCTTTAAGAATATAATCAGTTTACCCTTTAAGCCTTATTGGTTGCAGTCATTTTTTTCTATTTCTCTACTCCTGCCGCACCTATGCCCTGTGATCACACTCTTTGTCTTGTATTGACAGTATGTTAACATGCCTATGTGCGTTTGTTCATTGGGTAGGGCAGAATGTATGTTATTTTTCTCCTGCAATACATTATAACTACATAATATGGTATATGTTAAAAAGTACCATGAAATCTATCAGTTTCACTTTTTCATGTTGGAAGCACTGTACAGTGAAACTCTTTGTGCTTTTATTCCAGTATAGACTGGTCCTTCCTAGGCTCCTATACTGCTTTTGCTTTGAGAATGACCTCCACCATCATCATGGCCATCCCTGTCCTCACACAGTAGCACTGATTTCTTGGATTCCATACCTCTGATAATGTATGTTATTATAAAAGAGTTTAGCAAACAGTAGGATAGCATTGCATTATTTGTGCATTAACCTCTCTTTAATAAATTATTTTATTTCTTTATTGTAAGCCTCATAGAGCACTCATCATCAACTTATACAGATGTCTAAAGACCTTTACAAACTTTTTTTTTTTTACCTATTTAGTCATTTATAAGCACTAATCAATCTGGAATATATATAGAGGGTACTGTGATGAAAGGTGGAGGCTTTGAGAGAATAATAAAGAGTTTTGGTATCTAATGTGTATTTCTACTTTGTAACATGGTAGAGGATCATGAATTTATTGGATTCAGAAAATGTGCAGAATAAAACACAAAATATTTTCAAATTTTGTCTAATTAATACTATAAATATATACTACATATATATTATATACAAATGTAGTTATATACATTTGTAGTTATATAATATATTATATATTACATAATTATGACATATAATATTATACCAAAATAATGCACTTTTAAAATATTTGGGAAATTCTATAAAATATATGTAAGACCATTTGTGTATATGTAGCCTAATTTATTTTATTAACTAGTATTGTGAAACCAGATTCAAGTATCTGTATTTAAATTTATTATCTCTTTTGTCTTTTTTACAAAAAGTTATTGGGAACTAAATATCACAAAATGATATTTGTGTGATTATTCCAGCTTCTTTGTGTTTATTTTTCTTTAAGTGAAAAAAAATACTTTTAAGTTTTCTACACTGAAAAAAGAATAAAAATTAGCACTTTTAAAAGTGTGGTCAAACTTGAGCTTTCTCATCAGCAATGGTTCTAAAAAACGTATTTCCAAAGCAGCTCTTTTAAGTCTCTGACACAACTTGATCCCAAAATAAACAAATAATACAAACTAATAAAGAACAATTGTCCAATGAAATATTTAATGTAAGAGTAGAATAAAATTGTTTTTATATTCATACAAGGTTTTCAAATCTTGCCATTCATGTACACTTTTTGAAAGCTATTGGAAAATTTGCTGCAACAAAACAAAGGAATAAATCAAGAAGGAGGTAGATATGGAATCCAAGAAATCAGTGCTACTGTGTGAGGACAGGGATGGCCATGATGATGGTGGAGGTCATTCTCAAAGCAAAAGCGGTATAGGAGCCTAGGAAGGATCAGTCTATACTGGAATAAAAGCACAAAGAGTTTCACTGTACAGTGTTTCCAACATGAAAAACTGAAACTGATAGATTTCATGATACTTTTTAACATATACCATATTATGTAGTTATAACGTATTGCAGGAGAAAAATATAATCACAGAACACTAAGTGGCTCTATTATAAATATTTATATATATATAATAATATAAACAATAAATAGTGCTAGAACCCAGGGTTATGAAGTTATTCTATTGGAAGGATGAAGAAAGTAAGAATGAGAATTTGTATGTTTAAAGACAATCGGAGACTTAAAAGAGATCTAGGTATTCACCTCCTGTTATAAGAAATGCAGTGTAACTTATCAACCATTGCATAACAAATTATTCCAAAACTTAGAGATTAAAGCAACATAAATATTCATTATCTCACAGTTTCCATGACTCAGGAATTTAATAGTACCTTAGCTGATGTTCTGGCTCAGGGTCTCTCATAAGGTTATAGTCAAAATGTTGGCTGGAACTTGAATGGGGCTGAATGATTACCTTCCAAGATGGTTCATTCATTTGGCTGGCAAGTTGGCGATGTTGACAAAAGGCCAACACACATGGACCTCACCACATGAACCTGTCCATAGAGCTGCTTGGGTCTCCTCATAGCATTGAAACTGGCTTCCTCCAGAGTGAGTTATCAAAGAATGAGCAAGGTAGAATATCCAGTGTTTTATGGCTGATCTGTGAGGTCACACACTAGCATTTCCTCAATGTCCTTTTCATTACAGGGGACATTCAGACCTGTTCTATGTGAGAGGAGAATATGCAAGGCCATGAACCAGGATGAGAATTCCAATTGAGGGTCATCCCGAAGATCAGCTACCAAAAGACATTTTTAGAAAATAGTTAATTTTTTTTAATCAAGAAGTAGTCAGATTACTTGGAAATAAGGAGTTAACCACCAAAAAGAAACTATTAAAAGAGGTGAAAGCAGTTGCTTCCAGTAAGCAGAAATACAGGTGGAAGTCAGGATGTGGGACTACTGTATTTTTTATTTTAACTTTATAGAACTATTTGACTTTTAAAAGTATATCATTTACAACCTGGTTAAACTAAAAGTTAACTAATTAATTAAAATTAATTTGGTAAACCATGAAGATTATAGTATATCTACTGAGCAAACAAGCAAAAGAAAAAATGGGAGATGCAGATAAATTGAAACATTGAATTTTCCTAGAATCTCTCTCAATGGGTTGGTTATGTTACAAGATTTTCTGACTTTTGTCATAATAATGCAATAACCTCACTCCTAAATAAACCTCCTGTGTTTTAAAGAGTCCTTGTCTGTCTTCCTTGTCCTAATGAGTTTGAGGCTATCTTTTCATCTTCCTATGATCCAATGGAGTAAATGAGGCATGGAGTAAACATGTATGTAGCAACTGCTACCATGGATGAAATGGGTTAATAGTCTGGATATTTCATGGCCCTGGATAAAGAGGAGGTAGCCTTAACTCACATTTAGGGTTCGTGTTGTTGTCTTAAAACCAAGTGCATGAACAGCATAGTCCATAGTTTCTTTCTTTAGGGTCAGTAAAAGATGAAGGCTCCCCTTCAGTTATTTAGTCAATCCTTAAAACAAGTACATAATTTTCTCACCTCCTCTAGACATTCTTCAGAAATTTTGGATAATAATCTCAAGGCTCTTAAGACCAAAGTTTCTCTTGGATCAAGATTAATCCCATAGGTTAACTAGACTTTATCCATTTATAGACTTTGTCAGCCGTGCAGCAGGGCAAGCATGAAGGAACTCTTCAAAGAGCTAGCATGTGTGGATGTCAACCAAAAATCCAGTTAACGAGCTCCATTGTCCTCTATCCATTAAGAAGCTTATAGATCCATTGGGTTTTATTGGGTCTGAAAGACTGCATGTATAACTACCTGGCTCAAGGAGGTATAAAAATCACATTCATGCTGAGCAGATAAGACAAACAAATACATTGGTAAATTCTGGTATAAAATATTGGTTATATTTGATAAAACACATGAAGAACTGAACATACTTTAGAGCGAAATGGTTGGAGTTGGGATATGGCTATTCGTTATTCAGTGAAGGAAAAAAAAAGGACTTGAAGGTTATGGTCCTCCAGAAATTATGTGTTTATCCTACAGAGATGAAAAGCTCTAAAATTCTATTCCAGCAAAAAAATGTATGTATGTATGTATGTATGTATTATTTCCCCTTTAATATTTAGAATAAGGTTGATGCTAGAAAAGAACAGGACAGTGACCCAAGGGTAGGATATTCATTTCTTGTGTGCCAGGAATGTATCAAAACAAAACCTAGGAGGTCCTTGCTGTGGTCAAGTAGACTAAGAGATTCTAATGTATTCATGCATGACATCGCTTCAGACTTTTTGTATAGTAGACATTCAAAAATTGTTTGTTAAATTTGGTAAATGAACAAATGCTATATCATCATGACCTTTTTCTCATATAGCACCTTGGCACACAGCCAGAACAGACTTAGGGTCTCCAAAGCCATCTGTACTCTAGCCAGAGTCATCAATTCTCTTTGGTCCTTTTATTGTAAAGAAGTTCTGGATAAACTTTGTGAGAAAGTCTCATTAACTGCCCAGTAAAAATTTAGAAGTTCAGATAAGAGATAAGGTGGTAGTAGGATCCCTGGAGCCATTAGGCAGATTATCTATCACAAAGTCCATGACTTGTCACAAAACCTATCATTTGTCATTCACAAAGACCATGATTAGAGGTGTGCAATATGCCTGCCATTGTGAAGGGTGATGGAAAGTACTTTAAAATTTCTTGAAACTGTGACATTTCGGACATCTGAAAGTAAACTTAACCTATCTGATAATCAACAGTTATGAAAAATTCTGTCAAGCAAAATTATACATAAAGGGTTAATATTTTATAAATAATGAACTAAACTAATTATTATGTTTCCTGTAAGGTATGTTCCCACAAAGCCTGTCTGCCACTATGGCCCCAGTGAGGGGACTGGGTTAATGACCTGTTAAGGATGGGCAGGTTATCCCTTGAAAGGAATCCCCTCTAGACAGAAGAAGACAAAGTCTCTTGATTTGGAGAACTTAGTAAAAAGACAAACAGAAAGAGATGCAACAGCCTAACTCATCGCTCCAAGTCACAATCCTGCGAGATAAAACATAATGGCAAAAGATAATCACTTTATTTATACAAAACAGAAAGCCAAAAGTAGAAAGGCTTTGACTCACTTCTAGTTTGGGCTTTTAGGAGGAGAGCATATTGCAGAGTCCCCATACCAGCACATGATTCCATGCCATATTTCAGCAGAGAGAAGAGCAAATGTAGCATTTGGTAAATCTCCCTCTGATTACAGGTATCACAGAAAGCAATCTTCAGCATGCTCTGGTGGCAGAGAATTGTGGGAGACAGAGGAAGAACAATAAGAAAGGCTGACATAACCTTGTAACAGAAGCTGCAGGTGGATAGAGGTAGAGAGCCCAAGTGAAAAGTGAAAAAAAAATAACATGGTTGAAATTCAGAAGACCTGTGGCTTCAATTAAAGCTGAACTGAGGGAAAATCAGCAAGAGAGGACCACTGAACTTAGACTGCCCTACATGATAGAGTCAAGTTTCACTCATTACAGTTTCAAGAGCAGTTATTAATATAAGGCCCAACTACCAGGCATACAAGAGACTTTGACACTTAAGCAAATTAGCATCCAGAGGACATAAAGACAGAATTAAAAGGCTCTACCCTCATGAAGTCATCCAAGATTTCCTCTACCCTTGATGTCGTCTTGGGTAAGAGGTTGGAGGAGAAACCTTGAACTTGAACATTTACCTAAAACACATTGAGTTAACCTGTGAGCATCTGAGAATTCCTCATTTGACAAATTTAAGGATGTGTTTGCTCCCCAATCCAACTACCTATCAGAGTGAGGGCTTTTAGAGAAAAGAAAGGGCTAAAGGTTTTTGGAACAGTCCTGGATGGTGCTGCATAAACTTTCAAATATAGTATCAATATTTCTGAAGGGTTGTTTGGAGGATCTAACTAGATTGTCTTGGTTTATCTCTGGATGAAGCCATATGTCAACAGAGAGCCACATCTCTTTGAGCCTGCTCCAGTACCACTTGCACCAACTTGTACTGTGCCTCAGGTGCAAAACTGCAGAGAAGGAAACAGTACAATCTCAGTAATTCCAGCCATACTGTTAAGGACATTGTCAGCCACACCATTTACCGTTTCCTCTACAGGTCTTAGTATAGTATGATCTTCATTTCCATGACAGAATTGGTATGTTTTTCCTTTATGACCATCGAAAACCTTGTAATTGATTGTTTCCTTTCTGCTTCCATTAGCAGAACCTTGATAGTCAATTTCAGTGCCCATCACTGACTCTAAGGCTGCATATCTGTATATCCTTCTGGTTATATATCCCTGGTCTATTTGTTCTTTTGCTGGTCATGATTTTACCTTTCCTTTAGTACTGTTCTTATTCATTTATTAAATTAATTTTTAAATGTCACCTGATATTTTTAATAATAGCAAGTAACAATAATTTGCATGATATACTGAGAATTCCAATAACAGGAACTCTTCTAGGATAAAATTTAACCCTCATGACAATCCATACCCTATGAATAGTTACAGGTATTCCTATTCTACTGCTAAGAAAACTGAGGTTTAATGAGATTAAGCAATTTACTCAAGTTCACAAAGCCAGAAAATGTTCACTCAAGGATATAAACCTTTATCTTTCTGAGGGGAAAGCCCAATCTCTAGTTTCTATAGTATACCATCATTCTAGAGCAAAGTGAACTTTCTATAAATAAATTATCAATTTTTAAACAATTATCAGATGCTCACTCAATTTTCATTTCTTTGTTGAGCACTAAAGGTAACAGCAGAAATAATTTTAAAATGTCAATATAAGCCTTTGCTTTTTTTCCTTAAGATTTTATTTATTTATTTTTAGAAAGAGGGGAAAGGAAGGCGAAAGAGGGAGAGAAACATCAATGCGTGGCTGCCTCTTGAGCGCCCCCTACTGAGGACCTGGCCCACAACGCAGGCGTGTACCCTGGCTGGGGAATTGAACTGGTGACCCTTTGGTTCACAGGCCATTGCTCAATCCACTGAGCTACACCAGCCAAGACCAGCCTGGGTTCTTAACATTCTGATATGTTAGGTGTGGGAATAAGGCATGTACTGAATTATTTAAAATTATGAAATGGAATTTATAACTAACTATATCCTGGTACTATGTAGTAGAAGAAAGCCATCTGGAATTTTTTTAATAGAACAAAATCTGCAAATATTAATTGGAGATTTCTTGTCAAGAAATGAAAATAAGATGAACATAAAGGATGGCTAAGAATAAAATTGGTGGAGGTGAAAACAGAGACTTCACATAACTTTTACCTTCTATGTGAGGGAAATAGAAATTAGGCATGGGACAAAAATAAAAGACAGCACTTTTGTGGGACAGAGTGATTAGACACAGTCAAGGAATAGGGTTTAATAAGTAGATCAATAATAAGATCTAAATGTCTCAAAAGTTCTAAGCCAGGGAGTTTGGAAGAACATCCTTGACCAAGAATTTGGGAAGAAAGTCCCATTGGAGGAGTAAAATGAGAAGCTTAGTATGTTATGTGTTGAGTTTGAAATGATACCCCATTGGAAATATCAAGCTGTGAATTTTAAGATATGATATTGGGAACTGCATAACGGTCAGAATTTTTGATATTGGGGCAGATGAGGGCAGGACATAGAATATGCTGCAGATCAGTATAATCAACACTAATGAATTAGTTAATATGTACATAAGTAACTTAGTGTATCTTTTTAGTCCGGCCAAGCCAAGGAAGTAGGCATAAAATTGAGAAGTCTCTATCAATGAAAGGAAGAAGTGGAAATAAATTTGAGGGTGAAGGGGAACAAAACCAGGATATACCATCTCTTATTTGAGGCCCTGGTTATATGTTGCTACCTATAGGTGAGTGGTTAGTAAGAGTGCCTTTGAAAGTAAACAAATATTTACTTTCCCATGAAATTTAGTGGCCTAAATGATTACAAAAAAAATCACTGGGCCTTTAAAAATATTCTTAGAAAACTATAAACAATATAGATAATCTTCAAAATAGAGATGCACTGAAACCCTTGAAAGTGTACTAGCCATTTAAGGACACAATGGTAGTGAGAGAAATGTACAGGCTAGAGAACAGTCATTGGAAAACATGATGTGTTAAGAAGTGTAAGGGAGAAAATCAAAAGAAAGAGATGAAAGAAAGATGAAGACAAGAAGAAGGAGCCATGCTGGCCTTGTTTAAGCCATGATCATGTACATAATGTTTCACACTAACTTATGTGCATTTAAGGTTCATGTAAAAATAAGTAAACATAATATAATAAACTATACAACCTAATATGTTAGAAAATAAATGTCTTGAGTAATTGGAAGATGTCATTTGAAAGGATGGTATTCCACGTACTTATGGTGAATAATTATAATGCATGTTTTGAAGAAATTTGAAGTCTCTACTTACCAATTAATCTTCCTACTCTCTACTGTGGTGTGACCCCTTTCTCTTTTTCTGGTGGAAAATGCCCAAACTTAGAACCCTTAATAAACTGGCAACACATGCAAGGCATGTGTGTTCAAAAGGTCAATGGTAAAATGCATTTATGATACCTAAAAGAAACTTTTTTATCTTATTTCCCCACTGATATTAGCACACTGATATCCTAATGGATTTTGCTATGTACCCCTTGAAAGGCATCAAGAGTGTTCCCCAAGGGCCTCCCAAACTCCATCCTACCCCCAGAGGCATGTAGGGATTGGGAATTCTAATACCCTTGTAATTCTTATCTTCTCAATTTCCTTGGAGCAGAAATTCTCAAACTTGAGCATGATCAGAATCATGTGAAGGGCTTTTAAAACACAGGTTGCCGGTCCAGTTTCCTGATTTAGTAGGACTGGAGTAAACTCAAGAATTTGCTTTTCTAATATATTTTCAGGTCTCATGATACCACTGACTTAGAAGGCTGTAGGTATATGTGTAGCTAGAGTTGCTAGTTAATTTCACACTTCTTCACTAGGCAATAAAGTAAGGAGAAGGCTGTCTCTTGTTTATCTCTCAACTCCCACTGAGCTGACATACTACCTAACACAATGATAAACTTGGTCTGAATAAACGAATGAATCAGTAAATTAATTTACCCTTATTTCTGTGTAAATACATTGGATTTTTTTAATGTGTATGCCTATTCTCTAATTTAGTTTCCCCCTCTCCTACTCTTAGACTAAGATCTATCTTTCTCTTAAATGCCAAATATTCAAACTTGCACCCTTAATTTCCAACTCGGCTGAAAGGGTTAATTTTTGGAAGTGATTCATATCATTTCTTCCTCTTCCAGGCCTTTCAGTGTTTGTTTGTTTGTTTTCTGTGCCTGTTTACTATTTCCTGACACAAAATTAGTGTAAGTCTGCTTATTTAAGAGTAGTTTTTAAACAGTATTATTTTCTAACACTTTCATCCACTTCTTTCTTCTATTTTTACCTTATAAATTTGGGTATGCCTTCAGTCCCAGGCCTGGGATCCCACCTTTTCACATTACCTCCTTAAGAAAGGTGTCCAGATGTCTTTACCTTGTCTCTCAGATCCCAACCTCACACTGTCACACTAACTTTTATTAGTTAACTTCAAACTCAACTATTCCAGAATAGGCTAATTATCACAGGCTTCATAAAATATTGTCTTTTACCCTCTTTCTCTACTAGTGTCACCATTGGTCTTCTATTTATGTCTAGCATCCAAATGATAGATACTAGAATCCAAATAGCAGTATCCAAAACCTACCAATTTTCCTTTGAATAGGTGACTATTCATTTATTTCCCTCCATTTGAGCTTTGATCACCTCTTCTTAGGCACTCGGGATATGGGATGTTCAAATGAATGTTTAACTATTTGACTTCTGTTTTTCCTATTGGCTATGTAACCAATCCATTCATTTCAGAATTTCATGAACACCTTTACATCTTATTACTCCGCTATTTAAAGTTCCAAAAGACTCTTAATTACTGCCTTGCTTTCATGTAAGGCAGTGTTCATACCCATCCCAGACTCTATGACTGCTCAAAATCTGTCCCCAGTGGCATAAAATCATACCCTCTTCACCTACACAGATCTCTGTGAGCTCCTAGACTACACTCATGAATTGTCTCAAATGCTTTTGGGGATGAGATGAAGAAGGCAAACATATACCTCATCTGTAACTGATACCATTTTTTTCTGTATTTGATTATATGCTTTATTATTTTTTCTCTGCCTTATATAGATTAATCTTCTAACCACCACACAATTATCCATTCCTTGTGCACAAGGGCTACATCATCTGCAGTCTCACAGTACTTAGAAAAGTGACTTGTATATAACGTGAACTCAATAAATGCTTTTAGCTGTTAAGTTAGATATATAAAAGTAAAAAAAAAGAACATCACTTAATGTGAAGCACATTTCATGCCACAAGTGAAAGAAAATTATATAAAAAGGTTTAAATTGTGAATAATATAAACTCTTAAAAAGTTAAAGAAAGTGTATCTTTTTTTAAGTGACTGCCCTTTAACATTTGCAGTGAAACTCTCTTGCACAAAAGACTGCATGCCTTCTTCCTCTCTGACTAACTTTGACTAAATCAAAAGGAAAAATTTCCCAGCACTGTGGTGGGAAAATCATATCTTAACCCACTTTTCTTGCAAATTTCAGTTGTTTATTAAATAGCTTTTGCTGGGTACATACTCCCACTACAGTATAACGTCAGCTGAGTAATCCCTTATCTCCTCCACGTCTGTGTTCTTGGCTGAGGGCCACATCCTTAAGCTCACTTTTCAGGGATCTGAAAAGTAATACGTGGCACCCTAAAACTGAAAAACCATGTAATACAGACAATTTTATTTTTCTTTTCCAGAAAATGGTAAGAATTAAGCCATCAGACATACAGTAAGTTTTTTTTCTTTTTTGTCTCTTCCCAGCTCTAAAAACCTGAAGCTTGTACAGGCCCAGCCTCCTCTCCTTTACAAGTTTTTGATGTATTATGGAGGGAAAATGTAGACAATATAACAGAACGTCATGTACTCTGGAAACACAACTACCCTCCAGTGTGCATCCCTCTCCACCACTTGCCAGCTCTAGGATTATGTGCAAATTACCTAAGCTTTCTCAAACCTAAACATTTTTCTCTTTAAAAGAAGGCTAATAATCTACCTCACAGTTTTCTTGTGTGAATTAAATGAAGTAACCTGTGGAAAACATATAACCCACACACAGAGACACACACACGCGCGCGCACGCACACACACTTCAGAGCATATTGAAGGCATTTCTACTGATGCTCAAGAATGCTGAGAAGAGGGAGCAAACCATGGGATTGAGGGAGTAGGAGGATGTAGGAATTAAGAAAGGAGAATGTCCAGATTCTTGATAAAAGGAAAAAAGACACATGTTCTTACAATATTTCAATTTTCTTTAAGTAGTACATAATTGAGAAGGTAATAGAAGAGGGTAATAGAACAAAATTTCAATTTTATGAGTGTGAATTTAAGTGGAAACGAAAAAAAGAGGGTCAAAAGGAAACTGCTGTAACTCAGGGACAGTCTCCCACAACTGTTCATAAGGGTCATTCTCAGCCTCTGCATGACGTGTTCAGACCAACTGCCAGAGGAGTGCATGCCAAATCCTGCAGAAGGTTCACATCAGAAAAGGAGGAGGAAAGAACTGATAGGAAGGAAATAAGCAGGAGTGTGTAGGGCACATGGCAGTAAGGTGACTCAGTTGGACTCTCTGGGAAAGCCCAGAGGTCTGGGCACATCGGTGAGATCTTGGTGTCACACTGTCTTAGCATACTGAGTAACATTTATAACTGGACAGACTCCAGTGTCCTTCAACCTTTCTCCTTCTTTCATTTTTCTACCAATAGCAATTGCCTCTTTGCTTACAGACTATCTGTGCATCTTCTGAGCTACAAGAGTCCACTGAATGATGCACTTGCTCAGAAAGAGATACATGTGACTGTCCAAGTGTTCCGGCCAACTTCAGAGGGCGCCAAGCAAGATCCACTTCAACAGATCATAATTTATCCTGGCAGCTGGACAGACAAAAGGAGAGTGACGCATGAACCAGCTTAAGAAAATTGCCAATGCTCCACCAACTGCTTGTTATATTACTCTTAAATATTTCTAAAAAGGTCAGTTAGAATAACACCATGTGGGCTATAGTAAGTTAGAAGAAAATAAATGTCACTTTTAGCAAGTTGAATTCTTCTTCTAACTGCCTTCTCTTTGGTCCTTTTATTTAACCATCATCTGGCTAAGGGTAAAAAAGAAAATTGTCATGGTTTTTTAGTGGTCAGCAGTTTCAATGATTCACATTTCAACATGGCCCTGTGACAACTGTGGGTCCTTTCCAGGTGGTTTTTGGCACTGCCTACATGGCTGGTCACACGATGTATTTTGCCTTGGAGGCTGGGAGAATAATAACAATGACCCCATCTCTCAGCGAACCACAACCTCACTCTGGCAGAGGTTCTGAGCCAAAAACTCTGAGATCGTGAGCTCTAGGATAGTGAGAACTTCCAGCACCTTGGGTCACCCAACCCCTCATTCTTCAATATTCAAAGGACAAGATAATCCTGGAAGTGTCCCAAATCAGTTCTTCTGGCTGAGGTTGGGTCTCACGACAGATGTAATCTCTAAAAAGATTTTAGCCAAATGTAGTTGTGTTGATGGTTATAAACATCTGGAAATGCAGCCAGAGGAAATTTGTCAGCAATGGCAACTGTAAAGGGCAGTTGACTTCTTTTTGCCTAAGTATCCTGTTCTATCAATAATACTATTGGGGGAAAAGTACACGTCCATTTTTAAAGTAAGGAAATAGCAAAATTACAAAGGGGGAAAGGAGAACTGAAGTGACTTTTTTTCCCCTTTGGTATATTTGATGTCGTATGATAATCATGTCCTTTTTCCAATGTGGAGAACAGTTTTCTCAAATCATTCCTAAGTAGCACTAATTCAAAAGTTTCACTAATAATTTTCAGGGTGTAAAATTTTTCTATTCCATATTTTGCAATTTTCTAAAGCTACATATTTATGCATGGTCTCATAAATACTTACAGAATGAATTCAGAAACTGTGTCATAGGCTTGCCATTACTGTATCGACAGTAAAATTCAAAAGACTGTGAGTAGTCTGTTCTTCACAGGTCCTTTCAAGTGAAGTCAAGATTGTGTGGTTGTTTTTCAATAGACAAGATATTCTTTAATATATGGCTAGCAAATATTCATAATATATATTGAAAATATGATAACTTTGAAAAGTATCATTTACATTGGATACCTTTAGCAAACATATATTGAGATCTTTCTATGAATTAGAAATAAGTGCTGACCACTGGAGATACAACAAGGATAAACCCAGTCTTTTCCTTGAAGTCGCTCCTACTTTTTTAAACGATTTTTATTGTTGACACTATGACAGATCTCTCCATTTTCCCCTCTCCACCTCTATCCAGTACCTGCTCCAATTTGCCCACCTCCACCTGACCCTGCTCCCCTTCCCTCTGACCATCACCACTCTATTGTTTTGTCTATGGGTTATGCATATATGTTTTTTTGCTAATCCCTTCACCTTCACCTAATCAAGTCCACCCTGATCTCTCCCCTCTGACATCTGTAAGTCTGTTCCATGTGCTCATGCCTCTGTTTCTATTTTGCTCATCAGTTTATTTTGTTCATTAGATTCCATATATAAGTTATATCATATGGTATTTGTCTTCCTCTGAATGGTTTATTCCAGTTAGCATAATAATTTCCAAATCCATCCATGTTGTCTCAAAAGGTAAGATTCCATTTCTTTTTTATGACTGTGTAGTATTCCAATGTGTATTCTTCTGCTTTGGGATAAAAATATCCTATAAATATCAATTAAATCCATCCAATCTAGTGTGTCATTTAAAGTTTTTGTTTCCTTGTTGATTTTTTGTCTGGAATATCTACCCATTGATGACAGTTGGGTGTTGAAATCCCCTACTATGACTGTATTGCTGTCCATCTGTCCCTTAAAGTCCACCAAGATTCTCTTTATACATTCAGGTGCTCCTGTATTAGGTGCATATATGTCTACAAGGGTTATATTCTCTTGTTTCATCAACCCCTTTAACATCATGTAGTATCCCTCTATGATGCTTGTTATGGGCTTTTTTTAAATCTATTTTGTCAGATATAAGTATTGCTACTCTAGCTTTTTTTAAATTTTCGTTTGTGTAGAATATTTTTTCCATTCCTTCACTTTAGCCTGTATGTGTCTTTTGTTCTGAGGTAGGTTGGTCTCTTGTAGACAACATATATATGAGTCATGTTTTCTTATGCATTCAGCTACCCTGTCTTTTTATTAGAGCACTTAACTATTTACATTTAAGATTATCATAGATAAGTACTTAGTTTTTGCTATTTTGTATTTTTATATATGTTCCTCTCACTCCATCTCTATTTCTTCTTTTTCTTAAAGCAGTCCCTTTAACATTTCTTGCAATGCTGGTTTGGTGGTAATAAAGTCCTTTAACCCTTTTTCTTTTTGTATGGGAAGCACTTTATTTCGCTTTCAGTTTTGCCTGATAGCCTTACTGGATAGAGTAGTCTTGGTTTCTAGTCCTTGCTTTACTTCACTTTAAACATTTCCTGCCAGGCCCTTCTGGCCTGAAATGTTTCTGTTGAAAAATCAGCTGACAACTTTATGAGTGCTACCTTGTAGGTAACTGCCTCTCTCACACTGCCTTTAAGATTCTCTCTGTCTTTAACTTTGCCATTTTACTTATGATGTGTCTTTGTGTAGGTCTCTTTGGGTTCACCGTCATTGGGACTCTCTGTGCTTCCTGAACTTGTATAATCTTTTCCTTCACCAGGTTAGAGAAGTTTCCTGCGAGTATTTCTTCAGACAGATTCTCTATCCCTTGCTCACTCCTTTTTCCATCTCAAATCTTATGATGCAGACATTTCTATGCTTGATGTTGTCCTAGAAGCTTCTTAGACTTTAATCACTTTTTTTTTCCTTCTTGATACTCTGCTTAGGAGCTTACTGTTATCTTGTCCTCTAAATCACTGATTTGACCCTCTGCTTCATCTAACCTGCTGTTGATTCCTTCTAGCGTATTCTTCATTTCTGACTGGTTCTTTTTTATGGTTTCTATGTACTTGTTAATGCTTATTATCTCTTTAAGTTCTCACTGAGATCACCCATTCTTCCCCTAAAGTCCTTGTGCATCCTTATAACTATTGTTTTAAACTCCATATTTGATATTTTGGTTGTTTCCATTTCATTCATTTCATTTAATTCTTTTCCTAGGAATTTCTCTAATTCTTTCATTTGGGGCATTTTTCTTTGTCTGTGTATTTGACATATCTGCTATGACTCTCAAACTTGTGATGGCTTTATGTTGGGCTCAGTGGCACAATCTTCCAAATCACCTGAGCTCTGTGCTCCAGGAATGTTTCCTGTGGGTTATGGGCACCCCCTCTTGTACTTGAGCTTTGAATGCTATTGGTCCTTTTGTGGGTGGACCTAACCCTTCAGGCTGACTCTATGGGTAACCCTCAATCAGGGACCACTCCTTGAGGGGGAGTTGTTCCCAGCAGGGTCTGCTGCCTGCCAGAATCCCCTGTTGGGTGTGCCACTTATGTGGCTAGTTGGGTCAAGCCTCTGGGGAGGTCTGAAGCACACAACTATTTGTGTTGGTTTGGGGTCCACTTGGGTGGGGTTCAGGTACAGGTCAGTGTAAGACATTGTGTGTAACAGGTCTTGGGCTACCTGTCTGTAGCAACCATACCATTCACTGCTTGTGTCTTAATCTACTGGACCTGGGTTTGAGTGGAGAGGTCAATCTGTCTAAAAAGGTCAAACCACTCCTACTTTTTTGGAAAGAAAAAGATATACAAACATCATAGTCATAGATCAAGCACAGGTCAATTTTTAAAATAGTAAACTTATAACACTATGTGTAATACACTATATGAATATCAATTTCTCTTTTTTTCTTCACTGTTGGTGTACAAAAATGACTTCGATTTCTGAATATTAACTTTGTGTCTTGCTGTTTTACCAAATTCACTTATTAGTTTGAATAATTAGTTTTTTGGTGGAATCTATTGGGTTTTCTATGTACACTACCATGTCACCTACAAACAATGACAGTTTTACTTCCTCCTTTCAATTTGGATGAGTTTTATTTCTTTTTCTTGCTTTACAGCTATGGCTAGGACTTCTAATACTATTTTGGCTACAAGTGGTGGAAGTGGATATCCTTGTCTTGTGCCCAATCTTAGTGGGAAAGCTTTTAGTTTTTGCCCCTTCAGTACAATATTAGATGTAGGTTTCTTGTATATAGCCTTTATTATGTTGAAGTATGCCCTCTTTATTCCCACTTTGCTAAGTGTTTTTATCATAAATAGGTGCTGTACCTTATCAAATGCATTCTCCATATCCATTGATATGATTGTGCGATTTTTGTCTTTCCTTTTATTTATATGATGTATTACATTTATTGATTTGTGAATATTGTACCAACCTTGCATCCCTGAAAAGAATCACACTTGATCATGGTGTATGATCTTTTGAACATGTTGCTGGAAGCGGTTTGCCAATATTTTGATGAGGATTTTAGTGTCTATGTTTATCAGTGATATTGGCCTGTAGTTTTCTTTCTTTGTTGTGTCTTTATCTGGTTTGGGGGTTAGGATGATGCTGGCCTCATAAAAAGAGTTTGGATAAAGCCAAATGGGAGAAGGATTGAGGGTTGGAGGTGGTGGTGAGCAGGGCTGGGGAAAGTGATGGCAGGAAAATGTTAACCTGCCATAAGTAAAGAGGTGGATGGGGGAGGCTGGGAGTAGTGTGGGAAATTAAGAAGTGAAAGAACTGGTGTGTGCAGCCAATGGATGTGGACTAAGAGGTGTAGGGATAATGGGATAGGGTGCAGGGTGGAGGGGGAAAAGGGAGGGAGGGAAATGGGACAACTGTTATAGCATACTCAATAAAATATACCAAAAAAATAAAAATAAAAATAAAAATAAAGAGTTTGAGTCTTCCCTCTTCTTGGATTTTTTTTTTTTTTGAATAGTCTGAGAAGGACAGGGGTTAGCTCTTCCTTAAATGTTTTATAAAATTCTCCTGTGAAACCTTCTGTTGTGATCTCTCCTCTTTCATTTCTGATTTTATTTATGTGGGTTTTGTCCCTTTTTTTTTTTTTTTTTTTTTTGATGAGTCTGCTTAAAGGCTTGTCGGTTTTGTTTATCTTTTCAAAGAACTGGCTCCTGGATTTATTGATCCTTTGAATTGTTCTTTTAGTCTCTATGTCATTCAGACCTGCTCTGATCTTGATTATGTCCTTCATTCTGCTCGCTCTGGGCTTTGTTTATTGTTGTTTCTCCAGCTCTTGTACCTAGGGTTAGGTCGTTTATTTGAAACCTTTCTATATTTTTCAGGTAGGCCTGTATTGCTATGAAATTTCCTCTCAGGACTGCCTTTACTGTGTCCCACAGGCTTTGGATGTTATTTTCATTTGCTTCCAGGAGGTTTTTGATTTCTTCTTTGATCTCATTATTGACCCATTCATTGCTTAATAGCATGCTATTCAGTTTCCATGAGTTTGAATGTTTTTTTTCCCTTGAGGCGGGTTTCTAGTTTCAAGCGCTTATTGTCTGGGAAAATGCTGGATATGATTTCAATTTTCTTAAATTTGTGGAGGCTTGTTTTGTGTCCTATTATGTGGTCTATCTTTGAAAATGTTCCATGTGCACTTGAAAAGAAGGTGTAGTTTGCTTCTTTGGGATGAAAGGTTCTATACATATCAGTTAAGTCCATTTAATTTAATGGGTCATTCAGTTCCACAATACCTTTGTTAATATTTTGTTTGGATGATTTATCCATTGTTGACAGTGGGGTATTAAGATCCCCTAGTATAAATGTGGTGTACTAGGACCACCTAGCACAAAATAAATATATTTTGGTGCTCCTATGTTGGGAGCATATAAATTTACAATGTTTCTGCCCTTTTGATGGATTCTTCCTTTGAGTATTAAGAAGTGTCCTTCTGGGTCTCTTTTTATGGCATTTGTTTTGAAGTCTATTTTGTCTGATGTAAGTATTGCCACCCCAGCCCTTTTTTCCTGTCCATTTGCTTGAAATAGTTTTTCCACCCCTTTACTTTCACTCTGTGTAGGTCTTCTGTTCTACGGTGGGTAACTTGTAGGCAGCATACATATGGGTCCTCTTTTCTTATCCATTCAGCTACTCTATATCTTTAAATTGGAGCATTTAATCCATTTAATTTAAAGTTATATTTGATAGGTACTCATTCATTTTCTCCCTTTGTACTCGAGTTCCTCTCTCTCTTACTCTTTTTCTTCATCTTCTTAAAGCAGTCCCTTTAGCACATCTTGCAATGGTGGTCTGGTAGAGGTATATTCTTTTAGCCTTATTTTGTCTGAGAGACTCCTTATTTCAACTTCCATTTTAATTGATAGCCTTGCTGGGTAGAGTAGTCTTGGTTGCAGGTCTTTGCTTTTCATTACTCAGAATATCTCTTGCCATTCCCTTCTGGCCTGTAGTTTTTTGTGGAGGGGTCAGCTGCTAGCCTTATTGGGTCTCCCTTGTATGTTACTTCCTGTTTCTCCCTTGCTGCCTTTAAGATTCTCTCTTTGTCTTTGATATCTGCCATTTTAATTATGATGTGTCTTAGAGTGACTCTCTTTGGGTCCTCTTGAATAGGACCTTCTGTTCTTCCTTGCCTTGCGTGACTTTTTCCCCTCCTCAAATTAGGGAAGTTATGCATTATTACTTTTTCAAACAGTTTTTCTATCCCTTGCTCCTCTTCTTCTCCTTCAGGTATTCTTATTAAATGGATATTTTTACATTTCATGTTGTCCTGCATTTCCCTTAACACCTCTTTGTTCTTTTTGAGGCTTTTTTCATTTTCTTGTTCTTTCTGGGAGTTTGTTTTTTTTTTTACCATGTCCTCCAGTTCACTGATTCAATTCTCTGCTTCATCTAGCCTGTTCTTGACTCCTTCTACTGTGTTCTTTAATTCAGAAATTATATTCTTCATTTCCTCTTGATTCTTGTTGATAGTTTCTATATCCTTTTTTATGCTAATATAGTTTGTAGTATGTTCTCATAATTTCCCTGTAGTTTTGTTTTTTGTTTGTTTGTTTGGTTGGTTGTTGTTTTTTTAATTCTCACTGAGCTCACTGAGTTCATTGAGATTCCTTATAACCATTGTCTTGAACTCAGTATCTGGTAGTTTACTTGCCTCTATTTCATTTACTATTCTTTCTGAAGATTCCTCCTTTCCTTCTGGTTGGGTTTTTTTTTTGTTGTTTTGTTTTGTTTTTTGTTTTTGTCTTCCTATTATTTGTCTGCCAGAGCAAAACCATAAAGCCCTGGAAACAAACCCACAACTGCAGAAATAACTCCCCACTGTGATCCCACTATCAACAACAAATGAACTGGTATTAGTAAGGCTGTAAAGAGATTAAGTCTATTATAAGAAAGGAGAGAAATAAACTTATAGTATAAAATTTAGTGACTTAATATGCACCAACTTGAAGGACAAGAAATGAGTGTTAAAAAACTATATAGTAAATAAAATATTGCAAATCATGGAGAAGACCACGGTGGCTTTGTCTTGGTAGCCTCTAGTATTTACTACTATTTTTTCTTTCTGGATCCACCTCTAGTGAAGTCAGATATTGCCCCCATCTGACTTTAGGAAGTCTATTTGATACTTCCTGGGATCTACTGTCTGTGGCTGTTTCCTTCAATTGTTATTCTAGTCACTCTGCACTCAGAAGTCAGGCTTAAGCACCATAGGGTAGGGCCAAATTCCTCCTGAGTTTGGGGCTAATGTTTCCCCTCTGGCTGCTGCTGCTCAGAGGGGAATTGTCTGTGTGAGCTCCATGGCTGTTGTCTTATTGGGGATGATTAAGCACCAAGGTCCTGGAGGCTTCTGTCTCAATTCTCTCCCCAAAGTCTCTGTCCCCAACCTCTCCTCAAGTGTCTCTAATACACTCTGGCCCTCCTTTGCAGGGATCTACTGTCTGTGGTTGCCACTCTGCACTTAGCAGTTTGAATATCAATTTCTGAGTAGTACAATAGGGACAGCCTAATAGGAAAGAAGAATTTTATCTGAATCTTGAGAGAAAAATAAAATTTCCACAGGTAGGGGATATGGATCAATAGCAAAATAAGTTAGAGGCTTTAAAGGAGCTTAGGTTTTCTGGGCATAGACAGATAAATGAGCCCTTTATGATGTGATTTTCTAATAGAGGAGGACAAGATGGGGAATCAAGGATGGAAGGTTATATCAGGTCTAAACTAGAAAGGGGGCTTACTGTAATGCTAAAAGACTTGAACTTAGTCTCTAGTAAGTGAGGAGCCACTAAAAGTTTTGAGTGAATAAATGGCAGGATGACAATTGTGCTAAAGATGATAACACATGGGAAAACATGGGTAATGGATTGAGGGAGAGAGAGCCAGGCAAAAATGCATTTTAAGGAATTATTGTAATAGCCCTGGTGGCAGAATATGAATGATTGAACCAAAAGAGTAACGCTGTGCTGTTCAGTGGGACAAACTCCAAAAAAAACATGGTTGAAGGTAGAGGTGATTTAACAAAAAGTTATCTGAAAAATAAAATAAAAACAAGGGGAGATTTTAAGGAACAGCTGAGTGAGAAGATAGCACTTCTTAGATAAAATGCATGAGGAGTAGCCAGTTGGAACCAGGATTTGAGAATTTGGTTTTGATCAAGTTGGGTGAGGTTTGAAAAAGGACAGCTGCACTTAGAAATAATAACATTTAAATAAACTTCTGGAAATAGTATCAGTTAATTAGTGGACAAAAACCAGATTGCTGTGAGTTCAAGCAAAGAACAGAAGTAAAGTCAGCAGAGGTAGGCTTCTTTTGAGAGATGTGCAACAAACGGGCTGATAATATATCCTTGGAGCTGCTTGTCAATATATAATTTTTTTAAAATCCTCATTCAAGAATGTGTTTATTGATTTTAGAGAGAGAGAGAGAGAGGAAGGTGGAGAGAGAGAGAGACATTGATATGAGAGAGAAACATAGATCAGCGGCCTCCCACATGTACCCCGACCAGAGACTGAACCTGCAAACTTTTGGGTTATGGAATGACACTCCAACCAACTGAACTACCTGGCCAGGGCACATAATTTTTATATTCTTTTATTTTAAAGGGAATTATTTTCAGTGGGGCTGATAGGTGATGTTCAAATCCAATAAGTTATTGGAAAAAAGGGAGGTTAGGTAAAAGAAGTTAAGAGACAAAATTAGTCCAGACAATAATAGGTTTTGGAAGACAATGCCTGGTTAGTTAATGCTATCAAGCTTGTTTGCATGAAATTAACACTGGAAAATTATTGTACTTTCAGGAAAAAAAAGCGGAAACCTACTTTGCATTTACCCTCAACAATTATATGTGAGAGCTGAAAACTGTCTTAGAAATTATCCCATCTAATTTTCCTTGGGAAAATATACAAACATCTCTATCCAATACAATTTAAATTTCTCCCCATAATATTAAACACTACATGTAATTCATGCTCAATAAATGTTAATAAATAGGAAAGAATTAATTATAGATGCTTTTGAAAGTTTGCTTTATTTTTATCTGTGGGTGGGATATGAATGATAAGACAATCAGATAGTGTATAAGGGGTAGAAGAAAGCCCACAACACAACTTCAAGCCATGCACTCCAAAGAAACAGCAGCTATAGACATAAAAAAAAAATGTGACCTGAGCAAATGGGAGATCAAGGTGCTGATAGAAGACTAGAGTAATTTGACCAGATTTTGTTTGATGTCATATAATGTTGTAGTTTAGTCAAGGAATATTTTGGGAAATATGTTAATTTACATATAGTTTAGATTAAGGGGTTGGGGAAGATTTAGTGATGGGTTAAGGGAACATTTCATATGAAGAAGCATGCATGTTTATGACCCAGAGGTATGGAAAACAAATGATAAATACTGGCTATAAGTTGCTCATCTTTGTTCTAACTTAGAGTGTGAAATGGAGTGTTACCAAATGAAAGGAAAGGATTGCTAGAAGGTCAGTAGGTAGAAATCTACTAAGGAGATTATTGAATTAAAATTGGGTATGAAAGCTATCCATACATTTTCAGCAGAACCATGCTATGTAAGATAAAATCATGTTGAATGGGAAACTTTCCTGATGGTAGAAGACTACAAAGAAAATTAGTATAGTATGAAAAAACAAGTATATAGAAGGAAGCAAAAACAAAAAAGTTGGTCAGTCTTACAATATTGCTACTAAATAGTTTGAATAAATAAATAAATAAATTATTGAAAAGTGATAAGATTGGTTTAAAAACCTGGGACTATGTGGCTTGTCTTTTCATCACTGATTCTGGCCTCCTGATACACATGCTCAGTCAGTGAGAAATTGATACTTGATTTATTGTCATTTCTCCCACTCAAATTTCTGTCATTATTCTAGGAGAGACTAACATCTTTGGAGAAAATTCATCCTAGTGCCTTTATAAAAAGTTCTTGCTAAATCCATGTCTTTGCTCTATTAGGAGCTTTCACCTTTATTTCATATTCTATAAAGTCCCATTCCCAGGCTCACATTTTGTGTCTTGTCATCAATAGAAATTGTTGCATGTAAAAAGTATTAATTTCCAATATCTCATTTTATGACAACAGTTCATGTAACAAAATCCTCAAAATATATGAAACAAAAGTGTTACTAGAAAAATTAAACTAACTCAGTCTTGGATTGTACTGTTAATAGCATTGTGTCCAACTAAGAAATATTATTCTCACTTCTTTAATCACTTAAAATTATTATTGTTTTCTTCATTGTTATTGTTATTTATTGTTACTTGTATAATTATAAAGCTGGATTTTTGTAGCTAATTCTGGAAAAAAAATTTTAATAATAACATCCTATTGATTATTCAGAAGACTGGACCAAAGTGGTGAGAGTGTGAACTCAAAGAATGTCAACCTCAAGGAACCCCAAGAAAGATAAACACAAAGAGAACTGCATAAAGTCATATCATAAACTGATAAAAACAAAGATAAGGAGAAAATTCCTAAAAGCATCCAGGGTGAAAGAAAAAAGACAATATTACCTAAAGGGGAAGATGACAAATACTAACAAAACAAACACAATGGAATGACATCTTTAAAGTGCCGGGACAAAAATAACTTAACCTGGAATTCTATATCTAAAAAATCATCCTGCAAATATAAAGAGGAAATAAAGTTTTTCGTTTCAGATCAAAGAAATGACAAAATCCAACACTAGTAGACCTTCACTATAAGCAGTACTAAAGGAAGTTCTCCAAGGCAAAGAGAAGCAATCCCCAACAGAGCCTCAGATCCACAGGAAGGGGGACAAAAGCACTAGGAATGTTCAGTATGGTTCTGGAGCCTAAGAACTTATGACAAGCAATGGTAGAAAAATTAAAACATTTTCAAGCAATTTTCCTTGGAGTTAAGTGGAATCTTCTCTTATGAGTAGGTATGTAACAAATATGACTTATTTTACCATGCAAATATTCCACACAATAACTATAAAATATTCCATTGAGATTGAAAAATAGATGGGTATTTCTTTTCATGCAGATTGGGACAAAGACAATTAAAGTGAATTTAGAAGCCCAAGAACACTGCAATGTAGAGATTTGACTGCTGCCTTTTTAATTTTAGTGCAGATTATATTAAAAGGTTCCAAACCTCAGGCAGCCACAGAAAATAATCCATACATGATGCAAACATCAAAGACCTTAAGATTATTTTTTATTGAATTTATTGGGGTACAGGTTTCAAGTGTACAACCCAATAAAATATCATCTGCACACTATATTTCATTTTGTGATTCATTTAGGTTAAGGTTAACTAATGTGACTTTCAGAAATCTACAGAAAAAGTCCAGGACTGGTGTAGAGAACAGAAGCTCACTTTTTAATTTTATTTTATTTTATTTTATTTTATTTTATTTTATTTTATTTTATTTTATTTTATTTTACAGTTTTAATTATTTTTTTAAAATATTTAATTTATTTACTTTTTTAGAGAGAGGTGAAGGGAGGGAGAAAGAGAGAGAGAGAAACATCAGTGCATGAGTGATACATGGTTGCCTCTCACACATGCCTCCAAATAGAGACCTGGCCCACAACTCAGGCATGTGCCCTGACTGGGAATTGAACTGGCGACCCTTCAGTTCACAGGCTGGAGGTCAGTCCACTGAGCCACATGATCCAGGATGCTACCCATATTTAAATGAATATAAAAGATGCCAGAAACATTACAATGGCCATTCAGGAAGAAATTTGAAGAGTTCCAGATAGTAAGAATAAGTCATACCACTTATTTACCTTACTGAATCCTAAACCTACTGAATCAACTCTACTGAATCCTAAGCCTAATTCATATTTTTTGCTATTACAGGGTGCTCATGTATCCTAACCAACTCACACATAAACACCAAATAATTACATTATAGAATATTTACTTGCCAATGTACCATCTACTAGTACAATTAAACTAATTTGTATTGTTGCTTCATTTGTGTGTGGGAAAAGGAAAATATCCTCATTAAAAAATCTATTTACTGAATCAGAGCACCTCATATTTATAAATTTTAAAGGGTGTCTCATGGCAAAACCCCTTAATTGAATTATCTAAGCAGAGAATTAATAATAACAGAGATAACAAACATTATTATTTAAACAAAACATGAATAATCTAAAAATATATAAGAAACCACAGCATGTACACTTGTAACAGAGAAAGGAAGGTTATGTTTGAGTTTTGTTTAGATAGTTTAATAGATAGGTCACCACTGGGATGCAAAGGCTCCTATGGAAATTTAGGAAGCCTATCAGGGCAGAAACTGCCTCAGCAACTCTTACAGCTCATTTGCTATTTTTTTTCTTCAATTTATTTATTTATTTTAAATACTTTTTTTATTTTTAGACAGGGGAGAAGGGAGGGAGAAAGAGAGGGAGAGAAACATCAATGTTGGTTGCCACTTATGTGCCCCTACTGGGGACCTGGCCTGCAACCCAGGCATGTGCCCTCACTGAAAATCAAACCAGTGACCCTTTGGTTCACAGGCCAGTACTCAATCCACTGAGCCACACCAGCCAGAGCTTCTCCTTCAATTTAAATGGTTAATATGCAGCCTAACCTCCCAAGTCTAATCAGTAGCAGGATTTCATGATCCTCTTTTTCTGCATTGCTTATACTTTTGATTCATCTTATAAACTGCTCATTTGGAAAATTTTTGGAATATAAAATATAAGATAAACACTTGAGATGTGTTCCACTGGGTAGGAGTATGTATATCATGTACAACTCCAGTCCATCTAGACCTGGAGGGAAAACAGAGTGTATAAAAGTGTCCAGTTGTTCTTCCCACCTTCCTCCTCTCTCTCATTTGCTAACTAAATCCTAGACATGGAGATTTGGTTTTGCTCTCCCTCGGATGGGAAATTACCTCATACCTTCCCTGACTCATCAGCTATATACACAGATACTGTAGGTCATTTCTCACTAAAGTATTATATTTTGAGAGCAGAATACTAAAAGACTTAAAATAACAATAGTACCACAGTCCAAAAGTCTGAAATTGTCCTTGGAAAAGTCTGTGATATTTTATATTGAATAAGTAGAATGACCATGTTTACCAGTTAATTAAGACTTTTATGTATATTATTAAGTATAACACATAGAATATTTATGTGCATTATTAAGTATAACACATTGACCTTGTATCTCAGAGGAGCAAAGCTAGCAAACATGAAATAATAAAGCAATAATACATAGAAACGTGATCAAGTACTAAGTGACTCGGGTTACAAATGCAATGAAAATTCAAATATGACTGAAAACTTAGGTAAAGCTTTGTTTTTTTTTTAAGGTTTTATTTATTTTTAGAGAGAGGGGAAGAGAGAGAGAAAAAGAGAGGGAGGTAAACATCAATGTGTGCTTACCTCTCAAGCACCCTCAACTGGGGACCTGGAGCACAGCCCAGCCATGTGCCCTAGACTGGGAATTGAACCAACGTTGCTTTGGTTCATATGACAGCACTCAATCCACTGAGCCACACCAGCTAGGGCTCAAACACAGACATTTTTGAAATGCAGCAAATGTAAAGATGAATCAGGCACAGTCTAGTTCAGAATTTGGTGCACAAAACAGAAATCTCTATGAATAGATCCAGAAAAAATGGACTAAAAACAGACTTAGTGCTTAGAACCTTACTGAAAGAGTGGGAGATGTGAAAGTTAGGAGAGGACTGTGACTACTGTCTTGGTTTTGAGGTCCCAAGCCAGCGGATGTGATGCAGAGGTCAGAAACTGCTGTCTCCACAGTCTAATTGCTGCTGTCCCAGAGGTCTCTTGCCCTCCAAAGTGGCACCTACAACGCGGAAGATATGATTCAGGCTCTGATGAAAAACCCTCCAGAGCTTGCAGCAGTAAGGAAGGCGACTGCTGCCTCCCTATACATCCATTAAACCTTTCTCAAAGGTATCTTTTTTGTGTGTATATTTTGATGATTATGCTATTACGGTTGTCCCATTTTTTTCTCCCCTTTATTTCCTCCGCCCTGAACCCCATCCCATTTTTCCCACACCTCTTTGTCCCACACCTTTATATATGTCTATGGGTTATGCATATCAGTTCTTTGGCTTCTCAATATCCTATACTATTCTGAGCCTCCCCAAGTCTACTTTTTCTATCACCATTTTCCCACCACCACTTTCTCAAGCCCTACACATACCCATGACCCATCCTCAATCCTTCCCCCATTTGGTTTTGTGGATGGGTCCTTTATGCATGTTCCTTGATGACTCCCTCCTTTCCCCTATTATCCCCCTCCCTCCCCACCTCTGGTTAATGTCAGTTTGCTTTTTTATCAATATTGCTGGTTATATTTTGCTTGCTTGTTTATTTTGTTGATTGGGTTCCACTTACATGTAGGATCATATGATATCTGTCTTTTACCACCTGGGTTATTTCACTTAGCATAATACTTTCCAGTTCCATCCGTGCTATTATGAAGGGTAGTATCTCCTTCTTTCTTTACGCTGCATAGTATTCCATTGTGTAAATGTACCACAGTTTTTTCATCCACTCATTAACTGTTGGGCACCTAGGTTGCTTCCAATTCTGGACTATTATAAATTGTGCTGCTATGAACATTGGGGTGCATAAGTTCTTTTAAATTGGTGTTTCAGGATTCTTAGGGTATAATCCCAGCAGTTAAATCGCCAGGTCAAAAGGCACTTCCATTTTTAGTTTCTTGAGGAAATTCCAAACTGTTATCCACAGTGGCTGTACCAGTCTGCATTCCCACAACAGTGTACTAGGGTTTCCTTTTCTCCACATCCTTGCCAGCACTTGTTGTTTGTTGATTTGTTTATGATGACCATTCTGACCGGTGTGAAGTGATACCTCATTGTGGTTCTAATCTGCACCTCTCTGGTGGTTAATGATGCTGAGCATCCTTTCAGCCCTGAGACCTATGAGCCCTATGTATGTCCCCCTTGGAGAAGTGCCTGTTCAAGTCCTTTGCCCATTTTTAAATTGGATTATTTGTCTTTCTGAACTGGAATCCTATGAGTTCTTTATATATTTTAGAGATCAGACCCTTCTCTGAGGTATCATTGGCAAATATATTTTCCCATACTGTTGGTTCCCTTTTCATTTTGCTGATGTTTTCTGTAGCCGTGTAGAAGTTTTTTAATTTGATGAAGTCCCATTTGTTTATTCTTTCCTTTATGCCCCTTGCCCTCAGGGACATATCTGTGAAAATATTGCTGCATGGCATAACTGAGATTTTCCTGCCTATGTTCTGCTCTAGGACTTTGATGGTGTCATGACTTATATTTAAGTCTTTTATCCATCTTGAGTTAATTTTGTGTGTAGTGTAAGTTGGTGATCGAATTTCATTTTTTGGCACGTAGCTATCCAGATCTCAGAACACCATTTGTTGAAGAGGCTATTTTTACTCCATTTTATGCTCCTTTCTCCTTTGTCAAATATTAATTGACCATAGAGACATGGGTTTATTTCTGGGCTCTCTACTCTGTTCCATGATCTAGGCGTCTATTCTTATGCCAGCACCAGACTGGTTTGATTACAGTGGCCTAATACTATAGTTTGATTTCAGGTATCGTGATCCCTCCTACTTTGTTCTTCTTTCTCAAAATTTCTGCAGCTATTCAGGGTAGTTTGTGATTCCATATAAATTTTTGAAATGTTTGTTCTATATCTGTGAAATATATCATTGGTATTTTAATAGGAATTTTGTTGGATCTATACATTGCTTTTGGTAGTATGGACATTTCAATGATGTTAATTCTTTGAATCCATGAACATGGTTTATGCTTCCATTTATTTGTATCTTCTTTAATTTATTTCTTCAGTGTTGTGTAGTTTTCTGAGTATAGGTCTTTAACCTCCTTAGTTAAGTATATTCCTAGGCACTTTATTTTTCTTCTTGCTATAGTAAATAGGTTTTTTTCCCCTATTTCTAATTCTGATATTTATTGTTGGTGTACATAAATGCCTTTGATTTCTGAATATTGACTTTGTATCCTGCTGTTTTGCCAAATTCACTTATTAGGTCACATAGGTTTTTGTTGGAGTCCATTGGGTTTTCATGTACATTATCGTGTCATCTGCAAACAATGACAGTTTTACTCCCTCCTTTCAATTTGGGTGATTTTATTTCTTTTTCTTGTCTGATGGCTCTGGCTAGGAATTCTAATACTATGTTGTCTAGAAGTGGTGAAAGTGGACATCTTTGCCTTATTCCCAATATTAGTGGGAAAGCTTTCAGTTTTTGCCCCTTCAGAATAAATTTGGATGTAGGTTGCTCATATATAGTCTTTATTATGTTGAGGTATGCCCTCTTTATTCCCACCTTGTTGAGCATTTTTATCATAAATGGGTGCTATACCTTATCAAATATTTTCTCTGCATCTGTTGATATGATCATGTGATTTTTGTCTTTCCTTTTATTTATGAAATGTATTAGAATTATTGATTAGCAAATATTGTAGCATCCTTGTATCCCTGGGATGAATCTCAATTTATCATGATCTATGATCTTTTGAATGTATTGCTGGATGAGTTTTGCCAATACTTTTTTGGGGGTTTTAGCATCTATGTTAATCAGCAATATTGGCCTGTAGTTTTCTTTGTTGTGTCTTTACCTGGTTTTGGGATTAGGATGACGCTAGCCTCATAAAAAGAGCTGGGAGTCTTCCTTCTTCCTTGATTTTTTTTTTTTTTTGAATAGTCTGAGAAGGACAGGGGTTATCTCTTCCTTAAATATTTTGAAAAATCCTCCTGTGAAACCACCTGGTCCGGGGCTTTTGTGTGCCTCGACTTTTTTTATCACTGCTTCAATTTCACCAGCTGTTATTGGTCTGTTCAGGCTTTCTGCTTCTTCATTCAGTTTTGGAAGATCATATTTTTCTAGAAATTTGTCCATTTCACCCAGGTTTTCAAATTTCTTGGCATATAGTTTTTTGTGGTAATTTCTTACAATCCTTTGTATTTCTGTGATATCAGGAATAATTTCTTCTCTTTTACTTCTGATTTTATTTATTGTTTCCTCTCCCTTTTTTTCTTGATGAGTCTGCTTAAACGCTTGTTGGTTTTGTTTATCTTTTCAAAGAACCAGCTCCTGGATTTATTGATCCTTTGAATTGTTCTTTAGTCTCTATGTCATTCAAATCTGCTATGATCTTGATTATGTCCTTCCTTCTGCTCGCTCTGGGCTCTGTTTGTTGTTGTTTCCCTAGTTTGTATAGATGCTGTGTTAGGTTGTTTATTTGAAATGTTTCTATCTTTTTCACGTAGGCCTGTATTGCTATGAACTTTCCTCTCAGGACTGCCTTTGCTGTGTCCCACAGGCTTTGAACTGTTGTATGTTCATTTCCATTTGTTTCCAAAAACTTTTTGATTTCTTCTTTGGTCTCCTTATTGACCCATTCTTTGCTTAATAGCATGCTATCCAGCCTCCATGAATTTGAATATTTTTGAGTTTTTTTCCTTGAGGTTGATTTCTAGTTTTAAGCTCTTGTGGTCTGAGAAAATGCTTGATATGATTTCAATTTTCTTAAATTTGTGGAGGCTTGTTTTGTGTCCTATCATGTGGTCTATCTTTGAAATTTTCCATGTGTGTGTGGAAAGAAGGTGTAGTTTGCTTCTTTGGGATGAACGATTCTATATATATCAGTTCGGTCCATTTGATCTAATATGTCATTCAGTTCCACAATATCTTTGTTCATATTTTGTTTGTAAGGTCTATCCATTGTTGACAGTGGGGTATTAAAAACTCCTAGTATAAGTGTGTTGCTGTCTATGTCTGTCTTGAAGTCCTCCAGAATTTTCCTTATATATTTTGGTGCTCCTATGTTGGGTGTATATAGGTTTACAATGTTTATGTGTTCTTGATGGTTCTTACTTCGACTATTATGAAGTGTCCTTTTGAGTCTGTTTTAGGGTCTTTGTTTTGAAGTCTGTTTTGTCTGATATTAGTATTGTTACCCAAGGTTTTTTTTTTTATTTTCCTGTCCATTTACTTGGAATATTTTTTCCACCACTTAACTTTCAGTCTGTGTAGGTCTTGTAGGCAGCATATGTGTGGGCCCTGTTTTCTTATGTATTCAGCTACCCTATGTCTTTTAATTGGGGTACTTAATACATTTGCATCTAAAGTTATTATTTATAGGTACTTACTCACTTTTCCCCTTTGTACTTGTGTTCCTTTCTCTCTCACTCTTTTTCTTCATCTTCTTAAAGCAGTCCCTTTAGTACACCTTGCAATGCTGGTTTGGCAGAAGTATATTCTTTTAGCCTTATTTTGTCTGAGAAACTCCTTATTTTGACTTCTATTTTAATTGAGGGCCTTGGTGCATAGAGTAGTCTTGATTGCAGGCCTTTACTTTTCATTACTCAGAATATTTCTTGCCATTCCCTTCTGGCTTGTAGTGTTTCTGTTGAAGAGTCAGTTGCTAGCCTTATTGGGTCACCATTGTATGTTACTTCCTCTTTCTCCCTTGCTGCCTTTAAGATTCTCTCTTTGTCTTTGATATCTGCCGTTTTAATTATGATGTGTCTTAGAGTGGGTCTCTTTGGGTTCCTCTTGAGGGGACCCTCTGTGCTCCCTGGACTTGAGCGACTTGTTGTCTCCTCAATTTAGGGAAGTTTTGCAATTTGCTTTTTGAAACAGGTTTTCTAACCCTTGTTCCTCCTGTTCTCCTTCTGGTAGTCCTATTATATGGATATTATTATGTTTCATGTTATCCTGCATTTCCCTTAACCCTTCTTCATTTTTTTTAACCTTTTTTCATTTTTCTTGCTCTCTCTGGGAGTTTTTTTGTTTGTTTGTTTGTTTCTTGTTTTTTTTAACCATGTCCTCTAGCTCACCGTTTGATCCTCTGCTTCATGTAGTCTGCTTTTGGTTCCTTCTACTGTGTTAATGCAGAAATTGTATTCTTCATTTTCTCTTGGTTCTTGCCGATAGTTTCTATGTTCTTTGTCATGCTGATATAGTTTGCAGTAAGTTCCTCATAGTTTCCCTGTAGTTTTTTGCTATTCTCACTGAACTCACTGAGTTCATTGAGCTTCCTTATAACCATTGTCTTGAACTCATTATCTGGTAGTTTACCTGCCTGTATTTCATTTACTAGTCTTTCTGAGGATTCCTCCTTTCATTTTGATTGAGAGTTGTTTCTTCGTCTTCCCATTATTTGTCTACTGGACCAAAACCACAAAGCCCAGGAAACAAAACTATGACTTCAAAAATAACTCCCCTCTGCAATCCCACTATCAGCAGCAAATGAATCAGTATTAGTAAGGCTGTAAAGAGATTAAGACTATTACAAGAAAGGAGAGAAATAAACTGTAGTATAAAATCTAGTGTCTTAATATGCACAAACTTGATGGACAAGAAATGAACATTAAAAAGCTGTGGAGTAAAGAAAATATTGGAAATCATGGAGAAAACCACAGTGGATTTTGCCTCAGTAGCCTCTAGTATTTACCACTGTTTTTCCTTTCTGGATCCACCTCTGCTGATGTCAGATGTTGCTCCCATCTAATCTTAGGAATCATGGGGGATGACTGAGCACCAGGATCCCAACAGCTACATTCTCAGTTCTCTCCCCAAAGCCTCTGTCCCTAGTCTCTCCTCAGTTGTGTGTAGCCTGCTCTTTCCCCTCCTTTGCCAGAGCCCAGGGTCAGTGGCTACAGATGAAAATTTATGTGTTGGCCCTTTAAATGGCTCTTTCAGTCTCCAGTCACCCATCTCTGGCAGAAAGCAGCCCTGTTGCTTTTCTCAGCCGGCTGTTGTCTGTGTACTTTTTGGTTCTGCTAATGTAGGCTGGGGATCCTCGCTTATGGTTTAGACCCCACTCTTCTCAGGGGGATCCAACTGGTTGCTTAAATATTCCTCTGGTGCTTCTGCCTGAGGGTGCCCAGCCAACCTTCTCACGTCTCCGCTGCATTCCTTACCAGCCAGGTTGTGCTGAACTGATTCTTTTGTCTGTCCGAGAGTATAAGGCTTTGCTTTCACTATTGTTTGGTTGTTTCTTCTGCATGAGTTCTCTGCAATTTAATTATAATTCCCGATTTGTCCTGGAAGGAGGTCAGTATGACTTCCATTCACTCCTCTGCCATCCTAATCCCTCCTGAAGTGCCATAAGTAAAGTTTTAATTGAGGAGAGAAGGATCGTCCTTAATTAAAGGTGTAATTAATAATGTTTAATTACAATTTGGATTGGGATTAAAGAGGAAGGACACAGCCAGAAAGTGGAATGAGCAATGATGTGAAAGTCACACTGTGGGAGTAGAAAGAGAAGAGACAAATTGTGAAGACTTTATCAAAAGCTTAAGTTAGGAAGGTAGGGGAAAAACTGGATCAAGATCTGATTTTTGATACACTCGAAAAGTATAATGAAGAAATTAGATATGTGATATTAGGCCATTGTCAGCCCCTGTGCATTTCCTGGGGCTAAAAGATGACAAGAGAGAATTTGTGTTTTAAGAAGTCTGGTCTAAAATGCAAATAGTTTGGTATTAAGAGGAACTAGTGATACCATATTGAATCTAGATGCTGTTCCAGAAATCCAAATATGGAATTAGAAAACTATGAACCTAGCATGATGAAAGTGGGAATAATTACATACAACAGACATTTACAAGTAAAACAATGAAATTTGGTAGTTGTTTGATAATGAGATTATTGATATAAAAAACGTCAGAAGAGTTTATAAAGCCAGGAAAAGATAAGAGTGCCACTTACAAAGACATCAACAGGACTTGAAAAGTGATTCCAAGATCTTCATTTTTATTTAAACATGAGGAATTTATGGTAAACAAAGAATATCTACATGGAGGTGTTTTATAGGAAATGATCTCTATTTCAATTTTCAAACATAAGAGTGAAATAGGTATCAGAGGTCAGGACTACTAATATCGATTTCAGTGTCATTTATCCAGAACTAATAAATATGTTACACTGCTTAGCTCATACCTCATTCTCCCCTATGTTGTAGTGTGATGGTTAAATTTATGTTGGCTTGTCTAGGCCATGTGGCACCCAGGCGTTTGGTCAAACATTATTTTGGGTGTGTTGATTGATCAAGGTCTTTCCAGATGAGAATATCTGAACTAGTAGATTGAGAAAAGCAGATTGTCCTCCCCACCTAATGTAGGTGAACATTGTCCAATCAGTAGAAGACCCAAGTAGAACAAAAAGTCTGTCCCTCCTGCTAGTATAGGAATTGACTAATCTGGCTGCTTTGAGCTGGGATATCAGGGTTTCTTCTGCCTTTGGACTCAAATTGAAACATTGGCTATTTCTGGGTCTTCAGCCTGAGGGCATCCAGACCAGAGCTATACCATGCCCTCCCCTAGGACTCCAAAAGTGCCAGCCTCCATAATTATGTGAACTGATTCCTTATAATAAATCAATCTTAATCTCTCTCTCTCTGTCTAAATAGGTGTGTGTGTGTGTGTGTGTGTGTACTATTGATTCTGTTTCTTTGAAGAATCCTTAACAATACAGATGGTTATGTGGGTGATATGTCTTATTTTCCCTGTCAGACTAAAAACACATTGATGGAATCATGTATCCTTCACCTCGTTGTCCTTAATGCTGCCAAGCATAAATAGTAAATAGCAAATGGCCAAGTCAGCTTTGGAAAATGAGTTAACCAATGAAGACCCATATTTAAGTGAGCCCCAAGGAATGAACATAAATGGAAAGAAAGAAAATATAAAAGTATATGCTGTAAAAGTCTGTGTGACATAGAAATTCTGTTTATTTATTATTAAACAATTAGAGAAAATAATAAATTAACAAAAGGAAGTAGGGTAAAAAATAATAAAGTTGAACAATGTTTATGTGTTGATTATTTGCTTCCTTACAATTATTTCTTTCTTTTAGTATAGAGAAGTGATACTGATATTTTGAGACAAAGATGGAGAAAGGACAAATGTATGAGGAGGAAAATTCAGATATTTGGATAGACATTAAATTGGTAACATTTTCCTATTTGCTCCTTGAGCAGGCCTTGATCTAAGGTATTCTTTTAAAACAGGTGTTACTTCTTTTCAGTCTCAGTAAATAAAATTGACATAATGTTATCTAGTGTTAGCAATGTGTAATATGAGTCTCACTTTACAATCTTGCATAATTATGTTAATAATAATGGTTTCTTTTTTTCTATCACCAACATAGGTGTAAGAAACAAAAAGTACTTAAAAGCTTCTAGAATTATGAAAAGGTAATGAAAATTTTTAAAACAGTAGAGATTATTAGTAATCTATCCAAAACCCATGGATTTTGATAAGTTCAGATAAATATCCACTATTCTTAATTCTCCAAACTAAACATAAATGGTATTAATTTTGGAATGAAAATAATTTGGGGTATAAGATTTAGTATTCCAGATGACTGAAAGTAAAGATTCCATAGTACACAAAAGATAAGATTACCTATTATCAATCTTATTGGATATTTCTATTATGCCCATTTAGCATCAGATATGATTAAATCACCTTAATTAAGCATTTAATACATACTAGGACTATACCAGGAACACCCTGATATTGCTATATAAGGTAAGTATTGTTATCCTAAATTTACACTTGAGTACATTAACACTTCAAAAGGTAAATTAACTTATCAAAGATTAAGTGAGCTAATAAAATTGAAGCTGGGATTCCAGCCAAGTTCTTTGAACTCCAAGTTCAGGGCTTTTTCTGATTATACTCTGCTGGGTTGTATATAACTGGAAAACTTTTTTAGATGGCTAAGTCTTTTTTAAGACCAAAAAGAGAGATTGTTTTGATATGTTTTAGATAAACATTAGAACCTTGCTTGCTAATGTATACCAAACATCTTCAGAATCCTAAATCTCTGCTCTTGGGAAGCTACATTTCCCAATTGGGCTTTCTGCTGGTGGCAGAGATACAACCACTAGCAGGACCACAGCGTATTTATTGGTCGTCCCCAGAAAAAAAAATTAGTCAAGAAGGAATTACATATTTGATAAATAATTATTGCCAGCTTTCAAAAAATTTAAAAGACCTGAGAAGAAAATTCTTGTTTAATTTAGACCATATTGTAAAGTTGGAATTGCAATTTTTCCTTATAAACTATAAATGTTTATTCTTAATACTTTATTTCTAAACCCCTGGAGAATTAATCTTATGGAGAAATTTTAGTTCTAAATTAATTGCAAATGTTTCTAATAGCTCATAATTTTTTTAAGGAATTTCTGGTCATCATATTCTACAGAATATAGAAGAGTAATGAAGTCAGAACCTTAAAAGCAAATATAATGACCAAGCTACCAAAATTACTTCAAAAATTCACTAACAGATCAAAATATTCAAGCTTATCACAGTTCTTTAGATATATCAACTTTATCAATTCATGAGTTGTTTTTCTGTGGATTCCATTAAAAAATATAATTGACTTCTTAAAGAATGAAATACCAAGGCTATGGAAATAAATGACTATGGGAAAAATACACAGTGAACCAATAAATGTTTTCATACTTTCAAAATTATTTCTACACCTGAATACCAGATGGCAATTCTTTAAAACAAACAAACAAAAACTCTAATGGAATATCAAAGAAAAGATCAACTCTACAATTTTTTAAACCTTATAATCTACTAATGTAGATCCATGCATGATATCATTACTGCATTATCTAAGCATTAAAGTATGTCCTGTATGTGGCTCTTTCAACCTTTTTCCTTGATTCTTTTTCCTTTATTTTTCCCTTTCAACTGACTTTCTTCTTTACACTGCATTCTGACACTACATTCTTCACTTGGAAGAAGGGTGTGCTACTTCCTGTTCCAAAGCCAATGAAGCAACTTCTAACTATTTTCCTCCAATATATGTAACTTACTAAAGAGTTTAAGATCAACATAACTTTTCCCTAAAGGGAGAATCATGTATTTTATTAATTTGAAGATAAAGCAGAGATATAATTCAATATATTTAATTAGTTCACATAGCTGAATGAGCTTTACTCTAGCTAATTCATATAGTGACTAGAACAAAAATAATTTATATCCAGCTAATAATTTACATTGTTTTGTTTTGAGATTTTTGGAATAAGGTTTATTTTCTTATTTTTTACACAAGTAATTAAAATTAATATTTGCTTCCTGAATGGAATAAACCCAAATAAAGAATTCAGATTTTCCTACAGAAAAATACACCTAATAAATAACTTCACATGTTTGAATTGAATGTGAAATATTAACTAAATGGTGGTTTCAGAAGCTCTCAAAGAACAAGTCCTCCAATTATGGAAAGCACTCAAGAGAGAAAACCAAAGAGAGTCTAACCTGTAGAGCATGCATAACAGAGCCTACAATTTCATGAGACTATATAAAACCTCAGGAATAAGAAAATTAGAGACTCATGGGAAAAGCTAGAAAGTGCTTAATATTTTCAAAGTCTAACTTGCTCAACTTCTCCTGGACATTATTGAAAATGCTCAAAGGATTCATGAGGGGAAGTATATGATTCATTCTTGTAGCTCAGTAACTTATCTTAAATGGATTAGCAATATTCATGGGAAACTCTAGATTTTAGAGTCAGAACCAGAGTTTATAAACCCACAGACATCTGATGACAGATGGAAAAGCTCCCTTAGATCTTGGATTAGTCTCCTTCTAAGCTTTTCATTGCTGCTCAGAACCAGGAAATTACATTAGTTTTCTTTTTGTTGTTAAAATTTGGCTTTTAGTCAGAGTAAAGGGCAATGTTAGGTGTAAATCACAAGAGCATTTGTCCCAACTAAAATATTATTTTTGAACTTGGTCTTAGACTAGACCTTCATATATATCAGCTGTTCCCAGGCAGCAAAAAACATCTGTTAAAAAAAACCTTGTTTATTTTATCCTATCTCCTAATATTTTGCTTCAAAATGATTATGGCAACACTGGGAAAAAGAATAGGCTTTTCTGCTTTGTAGTCATAGCAAGGCATTTTTATTTAAATTATAAAGCAAAGGAAGATAGGCACAAAAGTAATTCTTCTATCACTTAGTTTCTACAAGTTGTAAATTTTGAGATTTAGGTGAAGGAAGTCTCTGTTACAAACTCCCCTTATTCTCAACCTCCTGTCCCCTCTTCCTTCCATTTTCTTCATTGCCACCTTCTGCCATGTTTCCTTTTCTTCTTCTCATCCAGGTACTCTCCATAGGATCTCTTTTTCAGTTCCATCCATGGGCCTAAATGCATTCCAGACTGGAGCATTAAGTGTACCAAAAGCCTCACATTCCATATCTAACAGGTCTTAAAAATAGATCTGTTGCCCACAATGGTGAATTCTAGTTAACAATTCTACATCTCAGGATTCTGGGTGATTTCTCTCCGCTCCACTTATTGATTCAGGGCACAGTTCCTGTCTTGTGCTCTTGAATGACAAGCTTATTCCCCTTAAAGGATGAAGGCACCTTGAGCCCAGATTGTTTCTGGCATTGGTAGGCTCCTGACCCAGAAGGCTAGATTCTGTGTCCTGTGTTTCTTCCTGTGAATGGTTGGAGTTCTACCATCACCATGAGAATAACTTTGAATACAGCATGTTCCCTCTATGAGTCTGTCTTATGATCACAGACTCTTCCATGGTCAGTGATATTTCTTATATCCATGAAAGTTTGAACTAGGTCTGAAATGCCATACTCAATGTGCTCTATGCAACTGAGCATCCACTGCTCCTATTAGGGCCAGCCCCTTAGACATGTCAGATTTCTGTCTCATCAGAGGTCTGGCTTCTTCTTCCCTTCCTCCTCACTTATCTCTGCTACCTGCCTAACTGAGGCTGGGCTTGCTGTATCTTATTCCTATGTGTTCCTGTTAATATATCCACATATCTAGACCTTCGGAGATGGTGTATTAATTTTTATAACTGTATTCAGGGAACATATGTAACCCTATATTTTCCACTGTAGCCCTTACCCTTCTGCTCCAAACTCAGAAACATTGTATCTTTCTTCCCAAAGTCAATCAAAGATAATAATGCCCATTTCTTTAGGCTTAACTTCACTGTCACCCTCCACAGCAGCATACGGTATCACCGCCCTCCCACCAAAACCCACAATCTCTATGAAGACGGTCTAATAAATAAGAACATCTTAAAGGAGGTAAGAGTGGCTGTAGCAAAGTGGAAAGAGAGCTGAGTTTAGAGAGGTATATTAAAGCCAAACAGCTAGATCATAAAAACAGAGGCACATAGAATTTGCCATCAGAACAGGACCCATTTGAGAGTAAAAGGAAACACTATCAATAATTTTTCCAGAAAACTGATGTAAAATGAGACTACATAAGACTAATTGGGATGCATAATCAACTTATAAATAAAGGGATTTTGTTTCTAGTTTAAGAACAATAGGGAGCCATTTGAAGAGTTTTTGACTTATTGTGTATCTCATCTGCATTTCAAGATTGCATTTGTGGGGAAAGGGTCAGTCCACACTTTAGCCGTAAGCCCTGTCTCTGAAATTTATCTGAGCCGTGGGTAGGTCTCTTGGTACTTGTCATGGCACCAACATGTCTGCTCCAAGTTGTGCCATACCCTGAGAAATACTCCCGGGGCTACTAGGGGATGTGATTGTTTGTTTGTTTGTTTCCTGTCACAGGTCACAGGACAATTGAACTAAACCTGAACTATTTAAAGATTATGTGGGTAGCAATCGTGGCGGGATCTTACAATACTCAATCTTCAAGTGAAACATGTTTTTTAAAAATTATTATTAATTATTATTGTTTTTCCTTAATTTTAAGTACTATGGATATCTTGAAAAGAATTTTTTTAAATACAAGTAATTATACTTTGAATCTTTTTTTCATATTACATTATTTTCCCATGTCATTGCAATATCTTGGTAAATATTATTTTAATTTCTGCATACAATGCCATCACCTAGAGATATCATATCTTAATAATTTCTCAATTGTTGAACTTGTTGATAAAAGCTTTGGCAAAGATATGTATCCATATATCAAACCATTGCTTTGTAGTAGTTTCCTAGAAGTGGAATTAGCCTATAAACCAATAAAAAGAACTCATTGAAACCTCTTGATATGTATTTCCAAACTGCTTTCTAGAAAGTTTAAAGTGATTTATAATCATATCAACATTGTATTAGAAATCTCAAGTCACCATAACCATGCCACCATTGAGTATTGCGTTGTCAAAAAACTTTTGTCATTCTGATAAGAACATACATAGCATAACATTACTGTTTTAACTTGCATTTCTTTAAGTTATGGTAAATTGAAACAGTATCTTACATATATTACCTATTTTCATTTTCTCTTTTGTGAATTACAGAGTTATGATTCTTACCCATTTCTTAATTCTTATTAAAGTTTGTGTTTTTCTTTTTAAATTAATTTGTTTGGGCTTTATGTAAATGTTTTTTAACCTTCCTTTTGTTTACCTTGGCTTTGTATATGTTTTCTACATTGTTAAATTATTTTTAAAAGTTAAATTGTTTGAACTTAAAACTCTTACATTTTAATATAATAGCTTCAAGTTTATTTAATTAGTTCATTTAGCAAGCATAATTAGATTTAATTTATCATCATACTCTGACAATCTTTTACTTTAATAATTGAATTTTTTATATATATTATCATATTTTATATTCACTTATGTTTGTCATTTTGTATTATAGCCTTTTAAAAAATATTTTCTTTCTCTTCTGTAGTTTTTTTAGTTTCTTGTATGTGTTTGTGTGGTTGCTATTAAGCATGTTACCCGTGGTAGCATTACCTTTTTTCATACATTTTACAGATGTCAAAATCAATAACCTACAAATAATTTTTAAACCACTTTTGATAAGGTATAGTTTCAATATTTTATTTTGCTCCTTCATTATGAGATTTTGTTAATCAATTACAGTCATAAATATCACCAATTTTCTTTGTTTTAAAAAAGCATTGTTCTTAAAAAAAAAGTAAAAGGTAACTTTGTTATTTAACATAACATGGTTAATTGATTCAATCAATACTCAATCAAACAATTCCAGGCATGACCGTCTCATTCCTGGGTTCCTTAACTTGATTTCACCCTTCATCAGCCACCACCAGAAATACACCAGTTTTTTTAGGCCTTAGGGCCGTGATTTGAGAAATAAAAAGATGTTTACCTTTCATCCCATCTAAAATATGTATTTTATTCCTCATCACCTCCTGCCCCAGGCTAACACTGGAAATGTGTACTCACTTTAGAAAACACCTCAACTACTCTCCACCCATTCTGTGGGTGTGATAGACCCCATGTCTGTGTTTTGGGGACATTTTCTCTTCCTCAGGGCTGCAAGCATGGTTGGGACTTGCCATTAAGATCCCAACTGTCATATTTCCTTTAATTAAGAAAATAGTCTGCAATTCCTGTTTTGTTGTTGTTGTTTTTCCATTGTTTCTATCCTTTTAACTGTATGTTGGTTCTTTAATTTGAGTTCTCCATACTTATAATTTTAACCCTGTTATCCTATTTTTGGTTTTTGTACCAAGAAAAAAAAAAGAGAATTTGCCTTCTTGTTTACCAATATAGTTTCCCATAATACTAGCCTGGCCCACTGTTGTTTTAAATCCTTTGGCCACTGTGCTTTTAGCAATTCTTATTCATTCCTTACCTTTCATAATATCTGACTCTATTAGATGTTCTGTGGAGAGTCCCATTGCTCTGTTGTTGTCTGTTTTCTAAAACTATTTCTAACAGAAGGCCCACTTTCATCTTCTTAAATTGAAGCCAAATCATTTGGACACGGTGTGAGCAATGCTGTGCCAGCACTGTGGACTTTTTCTTAGAAAATGTATCTCCTAAGGGAGAGATTTTTGCACATTATTTATCCTTTTGTTCTGCACCTGGAGGTACCTTCATGAACATTTCTGGCTATGCTCTTTAGTGGTCTCTAACAGAACTTGGCACATTTCCTATAAAATTTTAAGAACAAGCTGAAGAATCATAGATGGATTTCTTTTTTCAGATAAAACTATATAAAACATAACCAGCAATATGTACTTCTCATAAGAATAAGATTATTTCAAAGTTGTCTCTTGCAGTGCACAGCTCTCTGTGCACTGTTGGCACAGCTCTCTGTGCACTGTTGGCACAATTGCCAATAGGCTCTTTATAACATTAGTGCACTGCTGTGTGGTACTAGGTCTGCCTGTCAGCATTGGCCAGAGGGAATCCATGGAATGAGTCTCCTGCTTGACTCAGGACATTCTGACCTCTAACATCCACCTCTTCAACTCTGATGTGATGTTGCGGATTGGGGGTTCAGCTCCCACTCTTTCTCAGAAGTGTCAGGGTCATGTGTCTGTCTTCCAAGGTGATTGTTTTCATCTATCTAATACTGTCTGTGATGGTTGACTTTATGTGTCAACTTGGCTAGGCTGTGGTATATGGTTGTTCGGTCAAACACTGGTCTAGATATTGATGTAAATGTATTTTTTAGATGTCGTTAACATTTTTGATCAGTTGACTTTAAGTAAAGCAAATTATCCTCCCTAACGCAGATGGGTCTCATGCAATCTGTTGCCGGCCTAAAGTTCAAAGATTGAGGCTCCCAAAGAAGACTGAACTCTGCTTCAAGCCTGCAATGTGGAAGTGGCAGAACACAGAAATTCTGCCTGAGACTCCAACCTGCTGGCCTGGTTTGTATTTCAGATTCGACACTGCAATGTCAACCTGAATTTCTAGCATGCAAGCCTGCCCTACAGATTTTATACTTGTTAGCCCTCACAATTTCAGTAAGTAAACCCAATTTAAAAAAAGAAAACTCTCTGCACATTTATACATATATGTCTATGCATACCTATAAATATCATATTGGTTCTGTTTCTCTGGATAACAATGACTAACACACCATCAAAGCATCTAAGGTTTTTCCAGTCTAACAGCAATAACTAAAGTTTTACCAGAACTTTAAATCTCCTCAAATAATATTCAGTGTCTAATCTCTGCAGAATACTATGTGTGACCTAATGGAACACAGCAGATGATTTTGAAATGCACCATGTCCTCAAGGAGTATAGAGCTTAATGTAGAAAAAATGATTATGTGCACAAGTAAACATTGCCAAGAAAAAAATTCCAAGGCTACATGACAACAGGAAAATGTATATACATTGTGAAGGAATTTTAGAGGGAGGAAAGACTGATCTGGCTGTCAAGGATCAAGGAATTCTTTGTGATAGTAGTATCTGAGCTGGATCTGGAGGAATGGGCAAGATCTTAGTCATATGGATATGAGGAATTTAAAATATTGAACAGGGGATGGTTTAAGATAGTGAGGAATGTAAGCTTTTTATAGAAAAATAATGAGAAATGCATGTGGAAAGGTAAATGGAGGCTAGGTTGTGCAGTGCAAAGACAGTATGGTTTTCTGAACAGCAAAGAAAAAAAAGAAAGCTACAGAATCAATTCCTATTGAGTGCATCATATGTACTTGGTACTTCTGTGTTATTTAACTTTTGTTCCTTCAGTGAGCAATCATTCACCAAATATTTATTTGGACCTCTTTCCTTATAAAAGCAATATTGAAGGCAGTAGGAATATAATAAACAGGGTACCAATAGTCTTGTTTTCTAGCCAGAAATGTCAGTGTCACGGAGGTTGGGCTGTGCACCTAAGGTAGTATCCTGCTAGTAAGACATGCCACGCTTAGAAGCTGGATCCATCTGACTCTAAAACTGGTTTATTGTTTGTTGTTCTCCACTATTACCACACTACCTCACGCCATGCTTAGAATTGCATTCATGACTGGCCATCTCACAATACAGAATTAATTGTCCATTTCCTATGTTCTCTTATTATTTCTTTTTAGTACCCCAAGTAAACATCACTTTGTTTTGAACATTTGCACTGAACATTCTTGACTCCCTATCATCCCCAATACTGCAGCCACCTCTGAATGGTAGTAACATTGTCTGGCTACACCACTGGCATAGCTTGACATTTCATATCCAGTTTCATGCTGATTAGCAAAATAGGTGAAATGGGTCCTCCCTTGCCTCAAATGAGGCTTTACCTGATGGAAGAGCCACATGTGCACACAGACAGTGACAAAATAATGTGATAACTCTACAGGCTGGAAGCAAAGACATGGCCCCTCTAAATCTGTAAGAATGCCTCATATGGAATCGGATAATCAGCAACTATTTTTTAAACCAAGAGGCTAAAACATTCATGTACTTATTCATGACAATATAATTTCTGATAAGTTACTCTGGAGGTATTAATTTTAAAAATATGAAAAATGATATATTTCATTTCTAAAACATGAAAAGAGACATTACCTTAAGCTTTCCTTGTTGGAAAGCAGGAATGTTCTTCATACTGTCTTGGCTGTACTAACACCTTCCCTCTTTAGGGGTCTAGATTGGAGATTAGCATAAATTTGGCCTTCATTCTGTTTGCTTTTTCCATGCCACAAGAAACAGCATTTTCCTGGTATTTCTATTGAAAATACTTTTGACTCATAGTTTTTGGCTCTCTGGCCACAGGGTGCATGCCGGGGGTGGGGGGTGGTGGTACAGGAAGAAAAGGGGCAGCTCTGCAGTCTGGCAACCAAATCTTAGAGAATACATTAAAACATGCCATATAGGGAATTTTCCCAAGCCCCCAAGTTCTGGGTTTCATCTCAACAGAAAATAGGGAAATAAAGACAAATATCAAATCTGCTTGCCTTTAAAAACCAGAGCCAGTTGGTGGTCTCAGTGTAAAGAATTTGTTTCTAATGTTTTGGAAAGAATTATTGTTAATAAATACATTCAAGAGCCCTCATTGCATACATTTAGTGACTATGTCCATTTATTTCCAAGTAGGGCCTTTGAGTTTCATAAACTGGTTTCCAAGACATTGGCATCTCCAAGAATTTTGCAGAGAGGGGGACAATGGCTATAGCCAGAAAGACCTTTGTCATCAAACTCTACTTTGCTTATACTCACAATGCAGAGCAAATCAGATAAAACATAGACAGTTATCCTTTCTTTCACTATTCAATTGTTCTGCCACAGCTAGAGAAATATACACATCCTCCTCAACCCCTTTTCTCAGCTTTTGGAACCTGTCCTCTCTCCTGGGGTATGTTTTCCCTTGGCCTTAACTTGTCCTGTAATTTGACAGCCACTCTAAGCCAACAATCTCAAATAGTTTTAAATATTATTTGGTGACAAGTTGTTCCAATTTTGAAAGCTTGAAGAAACCAAAAGCCAAAGTTATAAAAAGATCACATGGTAAGTTAGCATCAGAGCTACAATGTTTATCTTTCTCTAGTACATTATGCCATAAAACTGTGTATAAGACATGTACACATATGAATATATATATTCACATGTGTTTATATATGCATATATACATACATATTTCAAGACATATTTAAACAGAGCTGTGTTAAGGCAGTTTCTTTTGTATAAGATAAATCTGGTATTGAGTCTCACTTTTGTTGCTTACTAATTGTTTACCTTGAGCAAGCCATTTAACCTCCTGAGACTCCCCTTCCTTTTCTGTAAAATTTGGACAATCATGTTCATCTAACTATTATTGTTAGGATAAAACTTAATGCCATGTAGACATCACCTAGCAGGACACTGAGTTCAAAGCAGCAGCTCAATATTACTATTGCTGTTGCTTTCATAAATGTCCCAGATTTACCCCAGAAGATAATTGTAAAGGTTATCCCAGTTAAAATAACCCCAAAATATATCAAAGCTTTCCTGGTATGTTCCCACAGGAGCATTTTAATTTCTTTCCCTTCCCTGACATGAGTTAACTGTACCCACCACCAGTGTGATTCCAAGACACCAGGAGAGTAAGCATTATTTTATTGGTTAAATAGTGCTTTTTCTTAATGTTGTTCCTCATGTCTCTCTATATCATAGTCTTTGGTTTTACAAATCATTCACACTATGAAAAACATAGTCCATTTAGTTCATCCAGTTAATGAGCAAGTCAGTTCCATTTTTAAAATAATCAGTTCCATTGCTTTATAGAATTGGCTTTTTTGTCTCCCACTGGATCAATCAATTAGGTTATAATAATACACTTTGTGTGTTCCAATTACAATGAATTTCTCTGTCATTTATTGTCAAAACAACTGTATTTTCTTTAACAATTATGAAGAACTAGTTTCTTCACCAGTTTGGTTTCCTAGTAACATGGAATCATTCATGATTTAAGTGTTTACAATAGGGACTTTATTTTGGGTAATTATTATGGTAACGTGACCCAAGCATGAATTTTGGGCGAAGGTTATAAACTAACCATTATCTTCCAGTAGCAGTGCAAATGGCATTTGGGGATTATCCTTTTTGGCAGGAACCTGTTGGTCTGTCTCAGCTATAAACCTGCATGACTCAGAAAGTGTAAAAGCTCTTAAGAGTCTACTATAGGAACAAGGGGTTATGTTCAGCTTTTGACATTTGAGAGGAAGGTGTTTGCACAGGTCTTTTCTAGACACATGCAATGGTTTGATAAGGATTGGCCCATTAACAAACAAGAAAATATTGGTGAAGAAATGGATATCTCCATATTCCATGTCTGCCTTGTGTTACAGTTCTCTTTATGAATTCTTTTAACACTCTATATTTTATCTATACTTTGGAGACCTAAAACTCTCATTGTTTTTGAGGTAATTGCTTTTGTTGTCTCTGTAATTTCTCTACTTTAAATTCAGTGTCTGAGTCCCAAGATTGTACCTAGAAATCACATAATCTCTGTAGTTTATTCTGATGGCCTATGGCCAATCAATACAAAGGGTAAAGCTTGAGACATAACATTTTTTCCTCATTAGTATAACTGGATATGCACTAAATTTTCTGCCTTCCCAAATTTTTCTTGGAAGAATAAACTTACAAAATGCATTAGATGTAATGGAGTGATGGTGCCAGCATTGTAGCTCTTGTTATTTCAGTGAGAAAACGTGAGCTTGTGGAGGAATATTTCCAGGAATGGCCAGGAAAAAAATAATTAATATGCTCTTGGCTTTTAGTTGGCTCAGCTGGGTAATGCCAGTAACTCCTTTTGTTCCCCTGTAATATATGAATCATTTCCTTTGCACAGTAATTTAATATATTGTAATGAATGGCACCACATAAGCATCATTTCTTGCCCTACTTTCTTGATGGTTGGTATGTAACAAACATGTTCTTCACAATAACAAGGGTTGAGAATCTCTTGATTAAAATCTGATGCCCCCTTTCATACGTAATATCCACAATAACATATGTTATCCCATGATTGCATTAGCTGGGCTCATGGTAAGGATAAAGGGTGGTAGAGATATTGTAAAAATTGTAGCATCTGCTTAGTTGATGATTTTTCACCTTAGAGCATTTACCATGTCATTCTCCACAATCCCTAAAAGCAACAAGATATCTAAAGAACATCAAGAGTCACCTCATATTTAAGGGCATAATTAGCTTTTGTATGGCACAAATCCATATGGGATCTTGGAGGCCATTCTTGAAGACTACCTGCCACAACCTACCAGGTGGAGCTCAGTGTCCAACCAGTTATCAGTCATCTAACTTATCCTCTAAAGGTACATTAGAATTCATATACCATCCCAAGAAATTCTGCTTCTTTAATGAAGTACAGACAGGAGATTTAAATAAAATATTTCTCCATTTGTTGTCAAATGAAGTGATTTTCTAGGAGGTTGAAATGGGAGATCTTTTTGGACTTGAGTAGTTATGGAAATTTTCATGGATGCAATAAGATATTGAGTGAACACTTATGGCCTAGTGTTTGTCTACTGAATAACAAAGTAACCCACTTAATTCCTGCCACTTGTGACAGTCTTTCACATACAATTATTGTATATAATTACTATATATAATCACAATTAAACAAAGAGTACATCCTTCTTGATGTGACAAAGTTATTATCATTAACACAAAGGCTCTCAACTGGGGTGATATTTGTACACTACTCCAAACCCCTCCCCACCCGGAGACATTTGTCAAAGTCTGAAGATATTTTTCGTTGTTACAACTGGTAGGGGTGATGGTTCAGTCATTCAGAGGGTAGAGGCCAGGGATGCTGCAAAACATCATACATTGGCACCAAACACCCCACTCCCCAACAAAGAATTATCCAACCCAACTGGCAACAGTGCTGATATTGAGAAACTCTGAGCTGTAAGTCTTATAAAACAGGGAAGTAGTGGGAGAGGACTTACTTCCTATAGCAATTTCAATCACTTGCAACTTTACTGTCTCAGTAGGATCAATGGTCACAGTGTTCATTGGGTTTCTATCATTTATTCAACAAGATGCATTAGTGAACCTTCAGTGTTGCAGACATTTGTCATATAATTATGAGCAAACACAGACTGTGTCCATGCTGTCAGGAGCTTAAGTCTGGTGGGGGAATCTAATGAACATACAACTACAAGCTGGAGCCTTTAAAGAAATGGAATTTGATTCTATGAGAAGACAATATAGGAAACTAACAAATATCTGATGATGGAGAGGGCTCCCTGTGGAAACGGTGCTTAACCTGAGACCTAAAGCTGAGTTGAGCATGGGAGGAAAATCCCATCTGCAGGGCCTGGTGGTTAGAACACAAGAAAAGGGGGCATGGCCCCAGAGACAGTAGAAGAAAGCACAGGCCAGACAGTGCCATGCCTGCAAACCGTGTTAACACTATAACCTTTGTAGGAAGAGCAAGGACGAGCCACTGAAGGTTTTTACACAGGATCAGGTTTATTTTAAGATGGTTGAGAAATGGGATTCAAAAATGGTTGCTCAATGATCAAATGTCAACCCTCAAGACTGGTGGAATGTCACAGTGCTCTGTTGTAGTCCTTTCCTACCGAATAATTTATCAATAACTTGGATGTAAATATAGATGTGTCAAAAAATTAATATGTGGCACAAGCTTAAAAGGAAACCCTACTATCATAGACAATAAAATACTTAAAACCCATAATTATCTCAACAAACTAAATTGTTAAGCTAAAACTAAGTAGCTGAAATCTGGAGAGATACATGTAAAAACCTCAATTTGGTCTTTTAAATAATTAAGGTTAGGGATCCAGTTAAAGAACTGGCTTTGGTAGCAGTTCACACGAAAATGTCTAAGTGTTTCAGTTTACTATGAATCACCATTATATTATGGTTACATGAAGGAGCCAACACACGCTCAGGTTAAATTAATGAAATAAATAGCCTCTGTGTTTGCCAGCCCATGTGGAGATGTTGTAGCCTTGTGTTAGTACCATACCAAAAGCATGACCTTTAGAAGCTCCAATGCAACTAGATGAAGACAAAGTGTATGGTGAAGAAACCAAAAAGAGAATGACTCCATGAACTGGATATCATAATAAAATCTTACAGACAAGAATGGCAGAGGGTCAGAACATATTATCTGGCCATGTGAAAAATTCCCCATCATTTAAAAATTTAGGCAGAGGCTATAAGATTATATTACAGAGTATTCTGAAGGAGACCTCTTAATTGGAACAGGGATTGAACTAAGTAGATGAGTTTGGCATTTTCTTCCAATTCTAACAGTCATTAAAGTCTATGAGCATGAATTCTCCTGTTCATTTGTTTTCTTGGTGCCAAATACTTGATCCCTCTTTCTATGCATGGTAAATGTCTCACTTTCTGAGTCTTGGTGGGAGACAGAGCCTTCCTCCCCCTAGAGAAACTGAAAATGCCAAATCCTTGTTTTTATACCCTCCCTTGCATGGAAGACATAGAATTCATAATATCCCATCAGTTAGTCAGTCAGAAGCACCTGCTCTGGAGTTTGTGTAGTGAGCTGTCAAAGTAATAGGAGAATCCCTATTGGGAGCAGGTGGTCCCATCAGATCCAGAAGAAGTGAACAGTGGGCAGTGGCAGCAGCTCAGCCCTGGACAGTGGCAGCAGGCTGGTCTCATTTGCAGCCTCCTGTATGGTCCTGACTACAGCCCAAACTCACTTGCTCCTGCCTTTTGTCCAGCCAGGTCCTGAGCTTTCCCTAAGATTCTGTGTTTTTCCCAACATTATTTTAATAAATGTATTTTTAACTTAAGTCACCCAGATCAGTTTTCTTTTTCTCCTTGTGATGGTAAACCCTGACTGATACAATCTCAAATGTGTAAAACCCACTTTTCTATGAGGCACTGAAAGAAAATAGATGTCAAATTCCAAAGTGAGGTTCCCAGGCCTCTTTCCTGACTCTGGGAACCTTAAGCTAGGTCAAGAATATAGAAATAAAATGAAGCAAGGAAAGGGTTTGGTAAAGATATGAAGATACTGTTAAAAATATTTACAGTCAATCCTTGTTGTTCATGAGCCCTTATTATTCAAGTATTTCCAAACTTACCTACTCACTAAAATTTATTTGTAACCCCCAAATCAAAACTAGCTGCACTTTTGTGATCATTCCTGGGCATGCACAAAGTACCAAGAAATCTGGGTTAACATTAATGCATCTCCAGTGGAGGTTAAAAGCAGTTCTCATACCGCAAACAATTGGCTTTTTCATATTTAGTGCTATAGTTTTCTTATTTTTGTGCTTTTTGTTGAAGCTTTCACTTTTAAGATGGTCCAAAGTGCAGGGCTGATGTACTGTCTAGTGTTTTAGGTGCAGCAAGGCTGCACTGTGCCTGACGGAGAAAATCTGTGTTACAGACAGGCTTTTGTTCTGGCATGAATTGTCTCTGTTGGCCATGAGTTCAATGTTAATGAATCAACAACATACATTAAATGAGGCGTCTTCAGCAGAAATACAGATAAAACAAGGTTATGCATTGGTGGGTTGATGAAAATGTCATGACCAGAAATGCAGGAACCTAATTCCATATCATGACAACTTTATATGTAGAACATAACTGCCACAAATAATGAGAATTGACTGTATTTGAGGAGAACAGTTTCTCTACTCCAAGTCCTCATCACACCCCAGCAATGAGAGAGGAAAGCAAGTTTCTTTTTTCATCTCAAGCCTTTGCAGGGGTTCCTCAGGGACTGTCTGAGAGTTTGCTATGTGTTTCCCAAATTTAGGGGCACAATGAAGTGGTGTCTGACCCCAGGATGTCTAGACAACAGGGAAGGAGGGCTGGTGACTTCAGTGGTGACCACCCAAGTGTTGCCATTGGGGAATGACCTCCTCTGCTACTGTGTGGCTAAGCACAAAGTGAGTGAGCGTTTCTCTGTAGGTGGGCTGTGAGCTGCATGGGTGAGATATTGACAGAATACAGCAGTCTTAGGTCCTGTTGAACAGGACTAAGTGCAGGGGTGAAAGGCCTCAGTAGGAAAAGTCTAGGTATGTACTACCAGGTAGATAGTAGCAGTGGACAGATCTGTGCATCATCTCCCAGAATAAGGAACTGCCAGAGAGAGAGGCCCAGAGGATCCTCAGGAAGATCCACAAAATGTCCTCAGACAGAAAGAGTCAGTTTGCCAAGTCCACGTAAAGCAAAGCCCTGCTTTTACTGTACCAGAAAGAATTGCCTATCCTCATTTTTCCCCTCTTGTCTCCCCTTAGCTTCCATGATGGTAGCAGTTTGAAAAATCACAGGGAGAGGAGGCCAAGATTTCAAATAAGGAAACAGAAAAGTCAGTATAACTTCCTTTTCCCAGAAGGGTTTCCAGCACAGAGCAGGACCTGCTGGGGAGAAAAGGTTTAACATCAAGTTTGTGGTGTGGTTTTTTTATACTCATGGAGAGAGGCATTTTAATTTCTGAATCAAGATTGTGTTAGAGTTGATGTGTCTATAGCACCAATTGTACATCTGCAACAGCTTTTACACAGGAACATCTCCGCTGCATGGGGCTGGTAAGAAACAGGACTGACTGTGCTTTGTGTCACCAGTTTGCGTTTATGCAAATAGTTATCTGTGGTCACAGAAGGGTTTGCTGCCACATTGTGAGATACCTGCATGCTGGCTCCAGTGCTGCGTCGAAATCCTGGGTTGAAAGTCACCACATGATGACTTTGGCCAAGATATTTAACCTTACTAAACTTGAATTTAGCCACATACAAAGTGGAGATGATAATAACATTTTAGGAATATAGGCTTGTAAGCATTGTCCCTGGACCAAACCCCAGTGAAAGGACAGAGACATAGCTGGAATGTACCTTTCTCAGATCCTATAGGATTTGACCCATGTAAGGAGTATCACCAAAAGATACATGCTCATTAGGGAGGTGAAGGCCAAGACAGACTGAGATAGAGCATTTCTTCCTGTGTGGCAACCTACTTCCAATATGTTTCTATGTTCTTGGCAAAATATTCCATAAAAGCAGTATTCAGTCGACTATGACCATGGATATGCATGGAGTCTCTTCCCAATAAATCATGACCCACCTGAACCAAAGTAAGAAACCATTCTATAGGTTAGTGTAAATGTACAATAAAATATAGTAATGCATATACTAATTCACAGCACTAATAAATAATGCATATAATTATTTATAGCAATAATAAATTTATAGAATTTAGCATATAATAATCTAAGATTAACCTAAAGTTACCAATATAATTAATGTGATTTTGGATTACTACATTTCCACTGTTTAAGACATTTAACTCTTTTTTCCAGTTCATCAGTTATCAGAAAATACAGCTGAAAGAGGCACCTAAGGATTATTTATGCTGACCTCCCTCCCCATGGCCAAGAGTTAACTCTCCAACAGTCCAAGGGTTTATTCTTGGCACATCTGCAGTGATGTTCCTTAATGATGCACTTGGATTGCACAAGAGAATATTTTATATGTGTGTGTGTATGTATATATAAAAGAAATTAACAAATATTAATGTTTTAACATAATCTTAACATATATTATGTTTTGAATATCTATAGAGGTGAAAAATTGAATAGTAACTGAACATTGGTGCTCCATCCCTCGCCCCAGGCTCATATATACCACTAAACTGCCACAACACTTCTTTTTCAGGCTCAGAAAGTCAACTCTTTTCTTTTTTAAGATTTTATTTATTTTATTTTTAGAGAGGGTGGAAGGGAGGGAGAAAGAGAGGGAGAGAAATATCCATGTGTAGTTACCTCTCACACACCCTCTCTGGGGGACTTGGCCTGCAACCCAGTCATGTGCCCTGACTGGGGAATTGAACCAGCAACCCTTTGGTTCACAGGTTGATGCTCAATCTATTGAGCTACGCCAGCCAGGGCTGAAACTCACCTCTTTCAGCTGTTACTTCACCTGGCTTCCCATTAGTTTATCTTTTTTTATTACAGTCTTTTCACCTTTAATTTTATAATGTTTTGCCAATCTTGAATATAATACTTTAAAGATTCTGACTATTGTTAAGTATAACAAAATGATTATTTCTTAGCATTTAAATAATGTAGCATTTAATACAATACCGTACTATATTTATTTTTAAATCATTCATATTATAATAGTATTCTTAAAAGGAAGCATTCCTTTAGCAATCATCAGTTGGTTACACAATCACATGGGTTCCATTAGCTTTCCTGAAGCACCAACACCAAATAGCCAAAACCAGTATAAAAGATTTATCAATATAAAGATTTTCACTGAATTGAATTATTTGACTTGAACGTCTAATTTCTACTTTAAATGAGTTTACAACTAGGGTCCAAAGCAAAAATAATATAAGCAAAGAAGAAGTTAAAACACAGTTAAATGATTGAGAAGAAATAAAAAATGTAAACTTTAAAGTGTCCAAATCCTACTATAAGAACATAGATCCAAAAAGGGAAAGGAGTCAAATGGGAAAATACTCATCTTGATTTATCTGACATGTGGCAATTTTCCTAGAGAGGGAGGAGGTTTAAAGGAATTCAAACATCAAAATATTTAATTTACCCAGTAGTTAGGTGCAGTAGAAAAATAAGATTTGTGAAAAGAGGGCCAACTTTGACCTTTTTGCTAACCTAAGGGCAACTTAATATTATAAAAGCATTCGAGTTTCAAACATTTTAATTTTCCCAAATGATATTTTTCTCTTAGTAAAAGTGGGGGAGAATCAAATGATAATTCCTGAGAATATGAATCATAGTTCTAATGAGATCTGATCCTGAGACCTAAACCTTCATCTGAACCCAGGGATCATCCTGTAGTCGGCAAAATCTGATCAGCTCCTGGGAAAGAAACACATTCGGGGTTAAGTATTTATTTTAAGTCAAAATTTGAAGTGGCCTAGAAAAAGTCAGAATACTCATAATAATTGTAGAAATAAAAAAGACATTTCAAAAACAATTTTTTTTAAAACGTACAATATATTCCAGGGCACTAAGGAAACAAAATGGCACCAATGTGTTTTACTACTTAATTAGTCAAAGGTGTTGGAAAAAAATATTTTGTATATTCAATAGGCTCACCTCAGTCCTATTTGTATTGGCAGATCAAATGCACTTGACAATGAGTACATCAAATATCGGGAACTGAGTTAAGGCTGTAGAAGATGCCATAAAAGAAAAAAGAAAGGAATGTTGAAATAAATTCATAACTAGATGAAAACAGTGTGCAAAATCTAAAGTACTTCTTCCTTACTAAAAATGAATAAGTATTTAATATAGGAGCAAGGAATAAAAATCAATACAAATTGTGATATCAACTTGCAAGAGGGTACAGTATAGCATGGGAATGAAAAAGCCATTATTACGTATATTGAAGAATGCTAATTCTTGGTGCTACATTATAAAGCAGTATTTCTTTATTTCGCCTTATGGTATTATGTATCAGATAACGAAATTCTCAAGAAGAGGGGCTTTGTATAAGTCAACTTTGTATTTCTAGTTTCGAACACATTATCTGTCTCATAGAAGATGTTCACTGCATGTGTACTAAATTAATTGAAAACACCACTTCATATCGGTGCCTTAGTTCTAGAGGGATCATTAAATTTTATTTCAGATCTTGATATAGAAAAATAGGAAGACTTGAAGCCAGAAGACTTGGATTCTAATTCTAACTTTCAACAAACTAATTATATATCTGTTCTTTTTCTGAGTTAAATGAGAATAATAAATGATAAATACAATAACATTACATGGCTAAATAAAAGGAATGAGTGCAATGGCATATTAAAACACAATGTCTCACCTATAATAACAGTATACAACTTCAAGTAGAGTTACACAATAAGGATGAAAATATAGTCATGTGCATAAATTTGAAATAGACCATGTGCCCGGAAGGTATTTACCCTTTCTGGACCGAAGTTTTGAGACACCTTCGGTTTTAAAATCTTGAAGTAGTCTCTTACCATGAGGACCAGGCAGGATTCTCATATCAGCTCCTACAAGCATGGAAGCATGGGGGAAAGGAAGAGGTAAATCTAAAATACTGAATATAAGATGTGACACCATCTTTCTCAATTTTTGCTGGGGAAAGCTGCTACTAAAGAATGGTAGAACTGTAGGTATATGGGTGATTTCTTTTATTACTTTGATTATCTATAATTTATAATTTCTCAATACTAACATCATTACCTATTTAAAAAGCAAAAACAAAGGAATTGAAATAGGGACATCGTTAGGAGAGCCCCACCTGTGCAATGGAAGATGCTCTATTGTTAAATATGAAACAGGTAGTGCTATACAGACAATCCTGTTAATATGGAATATTAATATGTTTGACATAGATATGCAGAGGGGTTTGCTGGTCTGGTATATATAACAATTTTCTGCCAATATTCCTGTCCCCTTTTTCCAGACATGTGGAAGAGTCACACCTTCCTAGCCTTTTGATTTTCTCTGATGAATGAAATATTAAAAGTTAGTGTCAACTGCGGGTAGAAGCATTTAGATCTGATGTGCAACTCTGTATTCCTTGTCCCTGGCCCTCCCACTGAGGGGCTGTGTGTTGCTTGTGGTTCAGTGTGAGAAAGCAAATGTCACTCAGCCTGGGTTGCTAGGTTGCTGTGGGGCGAACTCTTGACCTGGAGAATTGCCTGGTCCTGGAGCAAGGTTTCCATGAGCAGAAAATAAACCTTTTGCTTAAATAAGCCACAAAAATCATGCTGTCGTCTAACTACATCACTTAGATATACCTGATTAACATAATTGGCCTATGTCACAGTCCAAAATACAAAAGGCCTGAGTTTGGTATAAAAAAATATATTTTGTATATTCAATAGGCTCACCTCAGTCCTATTTGTATTGGCAGATCAAATGCACTTGACAATGAGTACATCAAATATCAGGAACTGAGTTAAGGTTGTAGAAGATGCCATAAAAGAAAAAAGAAAGGAATGTTGAAATAAATTCATAACCAGATGAAAACAGTGTGCAAAATCTAAAATACTTCTTCCTTACTAAAAGTGAATGAGTATTTTTGAGTATTTGGCTAAAGTAGAAAAGTAAAAGGTAACTATTGAGAGTAAAGGATTTATGGCTTACCTGGTATAGTAAACTTGTGAGTCAGGTCATATAAATCAGCCCATATTTGGATTCAGGCTTTGCTACTTGTCAGTGGCATGATTTACAAGATTATTTTACGTCTCTGTCTATTACCCACTTGTAATACAGGAATAATAATCCAAAAATAGACATGTCTATGTGGAGATTATGTCTAAGGGTTTAGTACAGTTGATCCTCAACACATTTTGTTTTCTTCCCATATTTTTTCTTTATTTTTTTGAGTACTGACTACATTCCAGGAAAGAAAAGATACCGTTCTAAACTCTTGAGCACACAGCAATGGATAAAAACAAAACAAAACCTCTGTCCATTTACAGGAGTAGGATACAAAAATCCAGGCATTCAATCAGAGGAATTACATGTCAATATCTCTCCCCTGAGATACTGAATAAGATCTTTAAAAGCTTTTTAACATTCAGCATGGTGTGTGGACTGGACAAGAAATTCACCTTTCTTTAATGAGAATAAGACCAGGCTGTAAGCTGCAGGAGGTAGGAACAGTGTTTTCCTTGTCCATAGCAGTATCTTCAGTGCTTGACTCAGAGCCTAAATGAAGCAGAAATTCTCTAAATATTTGTTAAATTAATGGGTAAATGAATGGGTGAACCCAGTGAACAAAATAAAATGAGTTGATCCCAGCCTATTTCTTACTCTCATTCATTTACTCATGCAATTAATATTTAAGCTCTGCTTTGGGTGTTGAAGGTAGAGTAGTAAATGGAACCATGTCCCTAACACATTTTTTTAAATTCTCTGGTTCCCTAAAATTATTTTTTATAATAGTTGGGTGGATGGGTTCATTTGGGTTCTGAAAATCAGCTTATTTACTGATCCCACTGCAGTGGACTTTGTAAACTGGAGCATTATCAGACATTAGTCTAAATACTTATGAAAATAGTTGGCAAAGTAGTATAAGATGCACTATGTCTATGGTTTAATTTTCCAAAAAAAATAATAAAAAGAAATGGGTACTGGGATTTGCATTCAAACTGCACAGCGACATTTGTCAAGTGTTTGCACGTATTTAGCCCATGGGTAATAAGTAAGAATGTTTTGACTAAAAAGGAAAAAATGATTAATCCAGTTTGGTTTCATAACAGTGACCTAATCTTCTGAGAATCAAACCTTAAACTACATGATTCCTTGAAGGTAAACAAGTCAACTATTTCAACATGAATCGTTTGTGTGTGTGTGTGTGTGTGTGTGTGTGTGTATAGTAGGAGAAGATTTGGATGTGATATTTTAATGGAGAATAAAAAGATAAAATTTGACATTCCTTGATAGTAGAAATTAAAATTTTACATTTAATAACTATAGCAAAATAAACATTGCGGCTAACCTTATGTTGTTATATAGTAATAATAAAACCATAAACATTATTAAATTGTTTTAAGAGTCATCAGAAGCTAATTCCACCCATTTTTCTGATTATGAGTTAGGATACACTTGTCCTACAAATAAGAAAGTGAGTGTTCTAGCCTGAATGCTAGATAAGGAACTTCTTGCCCAGTGTCTTCTTTTCCCCATAATTCTCATCTGCTACATAAAAGATGAGAAAAGGTCCAATATTAAGATATACACAAGGTAGACACATTTTATTCATTCTTCATCCAAGCACATTCTAAAGAGTTAATATAATATAAAGAATGTCTTGGCCACTATTTCAATGATTTGTTGTTAACATAAGAAATCAAATTACATTCATATTGAAATAGAACAGATTTTGTTCAGACTTGAAAAGATAGTCATAACATAAGATCTGTTAGGCACCTGTAGCTAGGAGACCTTTGACAAAATGCTGAATTCTGCATTTCTGTAATAATATTACATACCCCAAAATATTGTTGAGAGGTTAAATAAGGTCACCCATGTTTAATACTTAGCACAATGCATGACACACACAAAATTTTCAATAAATGTTAGCTATTTTTTGGTTATTGTTATTAAGGCATCTCTTAAGAAAAAGAATATTAAAAAGAAATGTCTTATTCATAATCAGAAAAATGGATGGAATTAGATTTTGATAACTTTTAGATCAATATAATAATGTTAATAAGTTTTATTATTACTATTATAACAACATGAACCTATCAGTAATGCTTATTTTCCCACAATTAGTTTGTTGTTTTAGCAATTTTTATCTAAACATTTACAATTATAAACTTGGTATGGTACTCTGTGAGCAAGACCATATCCTTCATGTCAAAATTAGATGCTAGAGCCATATGCTATGTGATAAAATGTAATGGGAGCTTGAGGCATCTCTATAAACTCTATTATCCTCAAGGCTCAATGCTTCATGCCCTGCCATCTACAGAACACCGAACCAATCCTGGGCAAGACTCCAGCTATGATACGGCCAGAATCTTAAACTTTTCTGATGAAGGAACATACCACAGACAACATTAGGTTGTTTGCCCATATTTAATGAGTCAACATATTTATTTCTAATGTCCATGGTAAAGGAAAAGAGAAATCTTGAGCACAATATTTACTTAACAGGTACCTTCTATCCTGACACATAAGCTAGCCCCCCACCTCCATTGCTAAAAATCTCTGATGGTTAAAAATGGTATTTGCCAATGTATCAAACACAAGAATAGTCATTTATAAAATGCTGCTGTGCCATATATATAATCCCTGAATATTAGCAGGAATCAGAATTCAGAAAAAGCATATGATGTTGAATCTGCCAGCCAAAAACTTCTCCAACAAAACATCAGCACATAAGAACATAAGGATGAAAGGGAGTTTTTGAAGACTAGACTTCCACATCATTAGCTCTGGACATAACCCTCTAGTTGAGCTCATTTGTTATTGAAAATCATCAGCAACCTCAGTAAATATTTCCCATGCCTATATTAAATATGTACAATAAAGCAATAAATAAGATACATGTTAAGAAAGAAAATTGCAGTGTTATTATATAAATCCAATGGAGACAGACTTCTATTAAAATGTTAACTTTAGCTTTGAAGAGTGTTTCCAAATATTATTAGGTCTGAAAAAAATAAAACAAAACCATGATTTGGCCACCAACCATGTAGTTGCCTTGCCCACAGCTATAATGAGTATTACATGCTCCTCACCCCCTCTACCCTCCATCTAACATCTGGATTTTCTTTACTCATTCCCCACATCAATAAGTTAAACTAACTAGACAAGAGATTCTACATTACTGAAGGTAGTTCTAATTTCAGATTCTTTCTTTATGTTTTTCAAAATATCTTTAATTGACTAAAAGTATTCTAACACATTATCCCTTTCTTTTCCCATTCATTCTTTCTCTTCTCATCTCTCTTTATCTCAGCCCTATAAGTTGTATTTACTTTAAGTACTGGTATTTCTTTTTTATACCTTAAAATTTCCATTTTCCACCTCAATTTCATGTTTGTTTGTTAGTTTTTCTCTGTGACCCTCCTTTTCTGGATTGGTCCCTGGATTTTGCATCTAATTACTTTATTTTACCTAGGCTATGTTTCTAATCTGACCTTAACACTAGTGAAAATCCATGGAAATTCCACTACTTGCCTTTGGCATGATGCCAAGTCTCCTGATTTGGAGTAACAAGAGCATTAAGCTCTGTTCACAGAGCCCCATCACTAGCTCTAACAGCAATGGAAAAATATGAATGAGCTCATTAGGTGTAAAGGTCTTAACTTTTTATTTCTGTTAGCACAACTCTGCTTTATTTTATCCTTTGGGCATTTGGGCCCAAAACTATTTTCATCAGTATATTAGCTGCAGCTTATTAAAATTCAAGGTAGAATGCCTAGCATCTAGAACTTGATTTCCAATACCCTCTCCAATAAAAATAACAAGAGATTTTTGGAGTAAAGACTGATTCTAGTACCAAGGCAGGGAGTGTATAAAATGAGCTAGGAGAATTCGTGCTGGCAAAAAATAAGAAAAAGAATACCTGCATTAATGTGGGTCTGTCAAAGGGACGCAGAAGCCAACTGAAAAAGTTCCCAGTGGAGGAGGGATCAAGATGGCGGAGGAGTGAATGGAAGTCATGCTGACCTCCTCCCGGGATCAATCAGGAATTATAACTAAATTGTGGAGAAATCACCCAGAACAAAAAAATGAACAATACCAAGAGAGAAGCCTTTGAGGCTATTATAAGGACAGACATAAGAATCAATTCAGCACAGCCTGATTAGTAAGGAGTGAGGCAGAGATGCGAGAAGGCTGGCTGGGCACCCACAGGTGGCGGTGCCAGAGGTATATTGGAGCAGCCAGCTGGATCCCCCTGAGGGGAGCAGGGTCTAAACCATAAGTA